>JASDQU010306636.1:54812-67671 GCA_032191745.1 Picea mariana
CTTGGGAACCAACTACCATTCTGCAGCAATTTCCACATCTCAAGCCTTGAGGACAAGGATGCTTTTAAGGGGGAGGACATGTTAGGGTCCTAACCCACACATAGGTAGAAAAATATATTTATATGTAATAAAGGTCAATATTAATAAGGCCTTGCAATAAAATAGAATAAGTCGAATGTAAGAAGACCTAATAGAAGCTTCCGCTTCTAGGAGGATATGCCTCTATATGCTTCTTTTGATAGACATATTTAGTATAAATAGGAGTCGAGGGTATGAGAACCCTAGCTTGGATATTATTTTAATAGAGCCTTGTTCGACTGGAGGTTGCCCCCTCGAAGAGGCCCGTGAACATTGCTCTCAGAATCAAAGTGCTATTTCTGTTGTTATTCTTATATCATTTCAGTGTTATTGTGGTGATTGTTCTGGTTATATTGCTGTTATTCTGCCATTTCTAGCATTTTATTTATGTTCTGCATACTTTTTATATCTGGTATATACAAGTTCCTTTTGAATTGACATTATAAATCCACTAATGAACTTGGTTACTAGTTTAACTTCTTTTTCCATATATAAACCTGACGTTGTAGTCATTGAACTCTTCACTATAGGCATCTACCATTTGGTTGGAATTTTGTTGGTATTATCATTGTTGTCTTTGTTCCTTCTAGTAATTGATAGGATATAATTTGTCATTGATTGAGACCTTGAATTGAATCATCCCAAGTCACAATTGTGTTGCTTTTAGGGTCACTCCACACTCACATAAATTCTCCCGCTAGAGAAAATATTCTTTGTAGATTTATAGCTCTTTAAAGGAAAATTTGTCTGTGTTTGTGAATTACTAATGTATTCCATATAAATTATTTAATCGCCTTATCCAATCATAAAGTTGTATGACATACATAAAACCATCACAAAGTGAAATATTCACCTTGGTTTTCACTTTGAAAGAGGAAACACGATTGGATGACAAACTTACACTTCTAATACTAAATTTGGAATTACCTCCCAAGGGATTTTGGTGGATAGTAGTATGTAATTTCAAAATAGAGGATGTTATTTTTCTATATCAAATAGGTGATATTAATTAATTTTCCATCCATATACCCAACCTTGAAGTTGATACTATTTTTTTTGGATTCAAGTTGTTCAAAGTATAAATTTTGCATTTGATCTTTAATTTCTTTGGTTTTTTGAGAGAAAGTGTTTACTATAAATTGTGTAGGAAATTCAACAATACCATGTGAAATGATGCTTTGATACCAATTTGATGCAAACTCCTACACCTAGAAAAACTAGTGCACCCACATCAAGAATTACAATGTATTTATTTCTATAGACACGATCATTAGATTATGGAAAGACAATAACTGATGCTTATCAAACCAAAAATTGAAATGAATTCTTATCCCACACAATTAATGTGAGCATTTGGGAAAAATGTCAACTCTAAATTATAATTAAGGAAATATGTCTATGCAACAATACTATGAAAAACATGAATTTGGATACCAACTAACAACTATCAAGCTACCAATCAACTCTCACTAATACCAACTCTTGTTTAATTTAAGGGAGGTGAGTAAGCTCAAGAGAGTACAAAGTG
Source organism: Picea mariana (assembly GCA_032191745.1). NCBI lineage: Eukaryota > Viridiplantae > Streptophyta > Pinopsida > Pinales > Pinaceae > Picea > Picea mariana. The sequence goes on from JASDQU010306636.1 coordinate 56,419, forward strand.
TTTCACATCCCATGTCTTCATATCTAACAATACAATAGTGTAAACGTGTTGAGAAGAGGAAGAGACGGGGAGAAAAAAATAAACAATTTTTTATGACTATCGATCTTACATTCCTTTAACCATTCTCTTTGTCCATCAACATCACTCTGATGTGTGCCTCAACATCAAGTGTACTTTAGCCTTTATACACTTTGATTTTCATTGTATCTATACTTGAGAATTGTATTCTCTTCTGATGTTTGTCTGTGATAAATTTGAACACTTGATGAAAATATTTTACATCTTACTCTATTCACCAGATGCCTTGCCCAACCATATGCCCATTATTTGACAATTCTTAGAATGAATTGTCATTAAGAGAGTTAATGAGTGGACAAACTCGACCTTTTTTAGTGAGTTCATTTTCTTCCATAGAGGCAAAGTTCCACCTTGATCCATTCATTTTCTAAAAAATTTGGTAATCCAAGTTGTCTTAAGTTGGGCCAAAATCCCCAAGGACAAAGTTTCATGGTCAAAGTTCCTATAAATTAGGTGGAACAAGGTGGGTGCATGAATGTTCTTCCTGAAATTATTGCAACACGAACACATGCTTGTTGTAAATTTTAAGAACACTTGCACATTCCTATTTCAATTGATTTTTCCCTTGCCAAACCTCCATGTAAGCCTCCATGTTTCCCTCCATGTCAATGTTAAAAAAAATGTGTGTGTGTTAATAACATGCACATGTTATCAATGTATGCCCTTTCCTCTTTGTATTTTACAACTTTTCTTCAAGCTGCACCCTCTCTTTTTGTCTTTTTTGAGAGTGATATGCATGTTTTCTTATTAATGCGACCCATATCTAATGAGGAAAATCACAAAGGAGGTTTTCATTGCTCACATTCAACCTTTCCTATAGACAAGTTCTTATTTCAACATAGGTTTTATGCCTAATGTCATATTTATATTTGTTAAATTAATATATGATTGTATACAGTTTGTAAAATTCTTCTATTATTATTTAAATGTAGTATTTATTCCATTAGGATGGTGAATTTTTTTTATCTGAACCCAAACTCGCAACCACCCCCACGAGACACATATACATAAACTAATCATTTTTTAGATGAAATTAGAAACCTAATTGGTGACCTTTGGAATATGAGAAATCCATCTCATCTATCCTTGGCCACTTTGCTTGAAAACATTGTTTCTTCCATTAGCCATTCCCATGGCCAATTATCTGATATATCTAAATATAGGGATAGGATGAGAGAATAATATTCAATTGGCATGAGTAAGGAAGAGGTGAAAGATCTGAAGACCTTCAAGCCACACCACTGATTCTAGACAGACCACAACATCTGGCTAGGTTGGCCATTTTGGTTCTAGTTCAGTTGTTCCTAATCAATGCTCTCATTGCAAGCATACTTATTATGGGCCAACAAAGGTTCTTGTGCATGGTAATTTCTTGAATGAGGTTAGTATGAAATATTTTTTATGTTTTCATTAATTATGTGTATAATTATAATTGACAAGTATTTAGTAAACATAATTGCAAAGTATTTGTAATCGTCTAATTGTTTAACATGTACAACTCCTATTAGATGATACTCATGCATTAAGGTGGAAAGATACATATCTACTATTGTTGATGTTGAAGATACAATATAATGTTCTATGGGGGAAAATCACATGCAAGTATTAAGATGAGTTTATGCTTCTTTTCCTGGGAAAAAAAAACTATATATTTTATTTGAGTTGAAAGGAAAATACATTTGGTGTATGCATATAGAATTTCTATAAGGATCCCTACATGGATTCTTAAGTACACTCAAATACCTATCCAAAAAGGACCTCATTACTACTAGCTTCTATACTAACAATACATTTCAAATCTTATATCCATAAGAATGATATCATTTCTATCCTTTTCAAACAATAATTGCTCAACAAGAAAGTCATAATTGATCTCTCCAATGTTCATAAAGTTTCCTTTTACAAACACAAAATATCACTCAACTCATCACAAATTGTATTGAATATAACAAAATAGTGAATCATGAATCCTTCCACCAAGTGATCTGAAAACACTAATTATGAGCTAGTTTATGGACAAATTATCTCACAAACATACTAGACTATGGATTAAACAATTGTCATCTAGCATAAGGCCAAAGGAATATAATAACTCAAGATACTTTTTGTCGAGATGCTTCTTAATTAAAGACTAACAGAGTAGTATCCTGATCAACATGACAATCCTTTATTTCAATATAGTCCAATTACCACCATCCAATTGGACACCCGCTTTGGAAAGTGTATCGACTTTAGATTTGTGTTCTCTATAGACATGGAAAAAGGAAATTGCATTAAAAACAAAAATCATTCTTTTAATCTCAACAAAGGTAGGAATCAAAACTATATTCCCCATTTTATATCCCCCTCTCATCTAATTTATGACCACCTATGAGTCACCAATGACGTATAACTTAGATACCCCTTTCTCAAAAGCAATTTTAAGAGCAAAGTTAATGATAGAATCTTAGCATAATTGTTTGATCTCCCTCTTATAAATAACTTAAGCCTAAATATATGCAAATAATTTATGAAAGTCATGCCACCTACTCAATGTTTGGGTGGAGTGTCTTGAATGGCACCATCAAAATATCTCCATGCCCCAAATTTAGTCATGCCACCTACTACATGTTTGTGTGGAGTGTCTTGAATGACACCATCAAAATATCTCCATGCCCCAAATTTATCAATGGGCTCATGGGGAAGCTTCCTTTAATGGATGTCCTTAGGAAAAAATTTGGACTCTTTGGCATATAATGACTGTGCCTCCATGATGCTCAATACCTCATCCAGGTGCCTCATATGTGCCCACCATGTCTTGTTGTAGACCAATATATCCTTGAAGAAAACCAAGACTGATTTCATCAACTGATCCACGAATATGTGGTTCATGCAAGACTGAAATGTAGTTGGTGCATTGGTTAGCCCAAATGGCATAAACAGGAACTCAAAATGTCCAAAGTGACATTGAAATGTTGTCTTCTCTATGTCCTGCTCTCAGATGTTGATCTGATGATATCCAGAGCGTAGATAAATCTTTGAGAAGAAAACTGCCCCATACAGTTCATCCATCAACTTGTCAATGAGCGGAATAGGATACCGGTTCTTGATGGTTTTCTTGTTCAAGTCTCAATAATCAATGCACATCCTCATGGTACCATCCTTATTCAGAACTAAGACAACTGAAGAGGCGAATGGGTTGTTACTCGGTCTGATGTTTCTCATCGCTAGAAATTCCTTAATTTCTTTCTCTATCTCATCCTTGAACCTCCTAGGATGATGATATGGGGGTGTGATCATAGGTTTGTTCCCCTCCAACTCAATGGTGTGCTCAAACCCCCTGTTAGGTGGTCTCCCTGGTGAAATCGACCCAAATACATGTTGATGTTGTCCCAACAAATTCCTGATCTCTGTATGATACTATTGTCAACCCTTTGAATCCTTTCATGTAGTGATCAAACACTCTGTGACATATGATACCTCCCCATGTCTGACTATCCTCTCCATCCTTTTGGACGAAATTGTCATGGGTTCTCCTGTTGACATGCCTCTCGGAACAACCTTCTTCCCGTCATGGTCTCTGAATCCCATCTCCAAGGTTTGGTAATTGGTGGTGATTTTTCCCAAGGTGATCATCCATTGGACTCCCAATACCACATTTGTGTCAGATAGGTCTACCACATAAAATGTGTCTCTCACTCTGTAGTTTCCTAACCTTATCTCCAAGTCTGGAACTTTGTCTAGACACTCCACTCTATGGCCATTTTCTACTGCAACATCAAACCCATCAAACTCCTCTGTTTGAAGTGCCCGTCTTGATACCAATGAAGTGTCAATGAAGTTGTGGGTGGCCCCACCATCTATCATGGAGATTTCCCATTTCCCCTGAATAGTCTCTTTGATTCGGAGGGTATCATACCTGGGAACACCAGAAATGGTCACTATGACTCCTCCCTTTGCTATTTTTTGTCTGTTATCCTGCAATGGAGGCTGTGGAACTACCAGTGGGTGGGCCCCTGCCAGTGTGGGTGGTCTACATGGAGGCTTCTCCTCTTCCTATGACTCCTTCTCCTATAAGCTAGTGGATCCACTATCCTTCTCCTCATAGTCCACACTGTCTGCTGCTACCTCAATATAACGAATCTCTCCCTTGCCCATGCATCTGTGGAATGGGAACCAAGGGTCTCTGTAGTTGAAGCAAAGCTTCTTCCTCATAAGCTCTCGCCTCATATAATCATCCAACTTATCCTTTCCCTTCCATTCTCTATGGAATGGCTTCCTGTCTCGATCCTTCTATGGTACGAAGGGTTTGGAAAAAGGTTTAGTCTTTGGCACCGAGTCTTCCAAATCTTGAGTGCGTAGGATGACATCTTGCAAGGTGTGAGGCCTATATGCCTTCACCCATCCTCTCAAAGGATCTATGAGTCCCTCTGTGAATAACATGATCATCCTAGGCTCTGATTTATCTATCACTTCCACTGGTACCCACTGAAACTCTGTGATGAATGCCTCAGTTGTCCCAGTTTGTATCAACTGGGTCAGATCCCTGAAGTGGATCTCAGGATCCCACCTTTAAAAATTGTCCATGAGTCTCTCTATGAAATCCCTGTAGGAGGTGATGTGACTGTGACCCAACGTCACCAATCCATGATGCCACCACTCGTGTGCCTCACCCTCCAAGTGTAGGGTAGCGAAACTGATGGCCTCTGTCTCAGTCATCTAGTTGAGCTTGTAGTATGTGTCTAGCTTTTGTACCCAAGCTCTGGTGGTGCATTTGGATGATTCGTCAAAATGAGGTATGGCGAGTTTACCAACTTTCCAGATGAAATCAATATTATGCCCCTGATGCTACTCCTATCCTCCTCTCTGTGGCTCTTTGGGGCGGTTTCTGAGTTTGAGTCCACAATACTCAAACTCATACTTCCAAATACCAAGGTCATGTCCTGATGGAAGTCACGGCCCAATGCTTCATACTTTCTCCTATACTCTGCAATGTCCTCCGCCTAAGTGGGTGGCCTCTGTGCTATCGACTGTTGTGCTGCTACCGAGGGTGCCCTCTGGAAATTGTGGAAAAATGGCTTGGGAATCCTACTCGAAGAAGTGTATGTGTGAGTAGGAGACTGGGGTATACTTATCACCCCTAAGTTCCCCTATGATGCATGTGGGGCTTGTGTGCCCGGGGTGCCCACTATGGCCAATCTATCAGCCATCTACCCCAAGGACTGAGTCATGGCCTACTGACTAACTATCAGATTTTCAAGTACCTGCATGAAGGGGGCATCTGGGTCCATGAAGGCCTTACCACTACCCTATGGTCTCTCATATCTGTCTCCTAACATCCTCTCTACCTCACGCTCAACCTCTCACTCTTCGCTTCTCTCCACTTCCCTCTGCGCCTCTTCCTCTTCCTCTGAGATGGGAGGAAAAGGGGGAAAATCATATCTAGGTCTGTTCTCCTTGCATCTGTTGTAAGTGACATATTCGTCACCTACGTGCTCACGACCCCTTGGGTCCTCTGCCGCGCTCATCTTCTTTAGTCACAGGCTGGCAGAACTAAAGCTCTGATACCATTGTAATGTTCCTAACTTGACTAGTCTGGGAAACACTAATAATCTGATGTATCTACTGTAGATAATTCATTTTTACAACATATAAATGACTATATAGATGATAAATGAGACAAAAGACTACAAATCTTATATTATGATATCTCTGTGAGTACAATGGAGCATGTGGCTAAATAAAAATGAATCACTCGGCTAGATAAAATGACAAAAGGATCTTAGCCAGAATACAATAAGAAAACTAAATGATAATACCCAATAATACATGAGCACTGCAGGATCAATGGATGAGATGGAACTATGGCAGCTCGTACGGTAACTGTTGAAAGTCTGGAAAGTTTTCCCCAGTGGATAAACCTCTAGGAATGGATTGGAAACTTTCCCAACTGGTGCACCCTTCTCTAGCTCTCAGTCCTGGTGACTGACTAGACCCCCTGTTGGTTTGTTTGGACCCCAAATGGATCCCCTTGGGGGAATGCGCCCCTCTCTCACTGGAAAATTGCACCCTAGTGATTCCACCATCAGAATCAACTGATATGTGACTCAAAATGATCACCATGGCCTACTGTAAAATGGGTCGGAAGGGTTTCCCTATATATGATCTGATGATCGGTCAGGAACCCCGAATGTGTCCGCCCAAAGTGTTGCACTCCCAAGTCTGGAAAATGCGCCTTAGATGATTCCTTTATCGGAATCTGACGAGGAACTAGGAAAAAGATGCACCTTTCCTTCCTCTCAACTGGGTAAAAGGAGATTCCTTGAACTCTCCCTGGATGGGACAATTCAATCCATTGAACCTCCTTAGATGCTGCACTCTCACCCTGAATAACTGCGCCCTTGCTGCTGGAACTTGTGTAACTGCTGCTGAAGAATGATGGAAGACCTGAATGATATTCTCGGTGACTAGGGTGTGTCTCTCAACACTGAATTCATCCAACTGGTGTATTCCTCCCAGAATCCACTGAACTATCTCTCCTGAGATGCGCCTCTCTCCTCAATGACAAGTCAAAATCTACATAATGCTGAATTAAGTCAATGAAACTTTTCTTATAGCTGCTTGAAACCCTAATTCATTGTTGAAACCCTAGCTCACTATTGACTTCTAATTTTGTCTCGTCTGTTCTATTTTTATATCAAATTGGCTTAAAATCACTTTTAACCACTTTTAGCTCAATGTCACTTTCTGAACATAACACCTTTGACTGGAGTGACCTCTAGTAACCATGTTTACCCCTTTCTGGCCCTGTCTCTAGTCTAACGAGGTGGTTTAGATCATTAAGCCTCATCTCTGGAGCTTCTATTTGGAAAGGGACATTACACCAAGAGAAATGGGTGAATGATAGGTTTATTGGTGATTTAATTTAAAGAGGAAAGGCAAAAGATGTTGTTTTAATGAGCATCTTGGTTTGTTCTTGCTGCACATATATTTTGACTATTGATTCAAATTCCAAGCATGGGCCATATATAGTTATAACATATTGCACTTATGATTCCTTGTTATTATCATGCACCATTGTTAAAGTTTTATAAAGTGGCAATCCTTCTCTAGCAAAGAATGTGAGACATTACATGTTTTTTGCTAAGTGTTAAGCATGCACATAAAACTTATGGGTTAATGGAAGGTGGAAAATTCGATTTTGTATTGGATTGTTATCTGGAAAACATAGTGGATTATGCGCTAGAGGTATTAGGTGCTCCCATACTTGGCTATAGTTGATGGAATTAATGAAAGAAACCATGTGCAATTACTGCACGTCGCTCTAACCCTACCTCGAGGTCGCCACCCTCACCTGCTTTGCATTTGTGTTGGTTATTTTGGCTGATGCTGTCTCCATTTTTCTCAGCCTTGGAAAGAATAGTCATACTTATTGGTTTTTTGGAATTCTCCATACATGTATGATGGCTCTCACTTCTCCATTCATGAAATAATATGTCTCCGCTCAGAATAAAATCATGAGGTTGGCTCTTAGATTTTCTGACAGACTATGTTTTCTTCCAAAGTTTGAATGAATGTATGTGGGTATTGACTATGCAAATTGATTTTAAGTGAATGTTCCTCCCTATTGGAAATTAAATTTTTCAAGTTGAGAATAGTGTTCAAAATTCCTTTCTGTTCGGATTATGTGATTGCATTGTGTCCAGAATGAATACTGCTTCTGCGCTATGACTGTTGACAAATAAATATGGAAAGTTTCTTTTGGGTTTCACTCATGTTAGGTGATTAAAAATCAAGGGTGTCCTTTCCTTTGTGAAACAAAAGAACATTTGTTTAAATGTCATTACTTAGTCTTTGGAAGACTTGTAGCTCCTTCCAATTATTTTTTAACTATTTTGGAAATATATTTTCCTTGCGACCACCATGAGAGGTTTGTGAAAAGTCTGTGTTATAAGAGATGGTTAAATGTTTTTTTTTACAAACCCTTTGTGAAGGTTTCACCTTTGCGTTCGCCCAGACCTCAGTTCTTCTATTAATGTATGGAAATTACGAGTTTCAAACTCTGGTCTTGATGTATGTTATAAGTGATTAACCCAACAATGGGAAGATTGGTTATTTGCATTAATTCTTGGTTCAATTGTTGATTATCCATGGGGGTTTGGTCGATTTTAAAAATTGTATAATGTTAAAATAAATAGCTCCAAGTTCACATGGGATTTTGAAACCCAGTTTGACAACAAGTATTAAGGTTTTGATGATGGATCGATGTGGTGTTCTCAACCTTCCATGCACACTTGATGTAGTCTGGTGTTAATTGTTGAAATCACTCTGCTAATAGTCTTTTATAAAAACTCTGCCGATAAAAAGAAAAGGAAGTGGAAATTAAAGTGGTATAGTTGATAGTCCTGGAACTTTCCTGGGGTTTTATATTGGATAATATAAAAACAACTGTGTGTTGGATTTGAGTTATTGGACAGAGAAAGGTTTTGGAAAATTATGGTGATGATGATTTTTTTTAAAATACTATTGTATATAATAGAACAATAATCGTCTTTTTCCCTTCCATGCTCTCACTTTTCGCACATTATAAACCCCCCACCTTCCCAAATACATTTTAAACATTCCCTGTTCTATTATTACAAAATTTAAATTCATTTTGAAAAGAGAAAGTATTAATAACAAAAGAGAAAAGACTAAGTTGATGATTGGTGTTTGAAAGTTGGATATGGATACAATTTCTGTTACTTTTGAATTTTCTTGAACAATATTCGTTGGTCATTTCCCATCCATGCTACCATTTTTTGCACATTATAAACCCCTCATCTTCCCAATATCCCTACCACTCCCTGTTCAAATGGCAATTGATTGTTGAGTTTTAAGATGTTGATGGATGGATTGCATGTTCTTCTATAGTAAACAATAGAGGCAACCTTTTGATTTTATTTAGGTAGAGTATTGATGCATGGATTGTTAAGAGTTTTTCAGGACATGTTGGAATATTGCTTCAGGATGAGCATCTTTAGCAGAGGTAGTAATGGTAGAGGTGTTAATATAGGCAGAGGGGCCATAGAAAGCCATGGTTTTCAATACATTTTGATGTTGATACATAGGAATTAAATCAACTCTTTCAAGCTAGGTTCTTCAACCTAGTTGGGCATGGGATCCTCTAGCCATGACCTGAGAGACCTCCCATCCAACCACATCAAATTTTTTATGCTATCCGTGTTCCTCCTCATGTGTCTATGCAACCATAACCGCCTAATATTGATGGTTGGCAAGAGATTGTCCATCAACCTGCTTCTCATCACCATGATTGGCCTACTGTTTCTCTACCATTACCTCCTCCTCCGCCGCCAAAAAATCCAAATCCCCAAGCTGATCATGTTGTCTCACCCATGCAGTCTTCTCATGCAAGTAAGAGGATAAAAAATGATGTTCCCAAGCCTGAGAAAGATAAAGGAAAAGGAGTGGCCACTCCCTCCAAGTCATCCAAAGAGTCCTTTAAATCCGTGTCCTCATGTCTTCATCTCAAGGATGATTGTTCTCACGTTATCAGTGCAGTCCAGCCTCAAGGCTCCGATTAGCCTAAGGATGAAATATAAAGATCAAAAGAGGACAACAATGAAAGGAGGCCAAATGCCTCTCACAGTAAATACGATTTTTAATGATGATTGATTTATTTTCTATTTAAGGACAATCTTTTTACTTTGACAATGTTTTGGACAACAAGCATTTATTTAGGCAGTTTTTTGGACAACATGGATATAATGTTATTTTTGGATATGGTCATGTTATATTCTACTTATATTAAAATATTTGATCATAATTATGAGAATGAGAGTTACAAGGAGGATGTTTGAATCAAATTATTGGGGTTTTATATTTCATGTTAGATGATTATTAAAAGAAATAAAAATGGGAGTCACAAGGGGTCCCACCTATTTAGTTAATTAGACCCTTATTTATATATATTATTATTGTTTGTCTCAACTAATTAGTTAAGATAATTAGGTTTAACTAAAGAAAGGTAGTTGAACTACCATAACTTATTGAGAAGGAATAAAAGTTCAATCAAATGAAGAGACAAAGGATGAGAAAATAGAAGGGGAACTTCAGCCATAAGGTTTGCTCTATACTAGTGAGATACTTTCACCTTTCATTATTTCTGAGTTTACTAGAAGGATTAACCATCTTGATGACAACAAGGTCTTATTGAAGGAAACAAGATTCAAAACTGAATCATATATTTCAACAACTTGTTTTAAACGTGTATGTTTATCTTTGGCAGTATGTGTGTTCTTGTCTGTTTATAAATTAAATTTTATGACTGATAAATATTATTTTGCAGAGTCAAGTGACAAAATTTTGTGGCAAGATGATATAGATATTTAGCTTCAGTTTTCTTTTGTTTTTAGAGTCTTTTTGTATGGTGCCCATCAAACGCTTCTAAATCTGACTCTAGTCCCTACCCTCGCAAGGGTTTGTAAAGAGAATTCAACCTTGTATCTCAGAATGAAATCAATACAAAAATCAGCTTTTTGATTTCGGTCTCACATATGCATTTTGATGATACGATTCATTTTTTTCTTTTATCTCCATGTACACACTCATGTAAATTTTGTACACACTCATGTAATTTTTGTTTAGGTTTATTTATTTTTTTGCACAGTTACATATAATATATAAAACAAACCAGCCTTGGTCCCTTGTACTTAATACCAATGGATTAAGTGATTGTTTTTGTTTTGTTTAAGGCTATAAACCCCGGGTGGAATTCCCAACTATCTTTCCTTAGCTCGAAAATATTTGAAAATTCTTGAGTAAGGTTCCCCATACCTTTTTTTCAACACCTATGATTGTTTGTATATCCTGGGAATGAAGAAGGAAAATAGTGTTAGATTCATGCACTATAACAATTATAGTCATCTGTAATGCATTGAAAAAATAAAAAAAATAACAACCCTAAGTAACTTGAAATATAGCACAAACTTGAGCATGTCATTTTACCTCTCATATATACTTACCTGAGGTCATTCAAGTAGAGAATCTAGATAATCTCTATTACCAATGGTATCCATCAATTTCTCATGCTCTGAATGAGGCAATAAGTATCGTACCTTTGAGAAGCTATTTTTAAACATTCTTTGTTATCAGAGGCTTGTACCAATGACTAAGTTCACAAGGTGATGTACATAT
>JASDQU010306637.1:0-11132 GCA_032191745.1 Picea mariana
ATGATTTCTTTACTACAACACTAAGTGCTTTTGGAATTGAGCATATACAGTGCGTGGCTATATTTGAAACAAAAGACTTCCCTGGGTTGATAATTTATGTTTCACTTGGTTGTTTGAAATTAATTAAGCAATTATAGTGACCAACATTGGCCACCCTTGTAACCCTTGTTGGTACACCTTCGAGTGGTAGCGACTCAAACAACACCTGTATACAGATCGACCTATAACTCCTGAAGCCCTCCATATATAAACCGATTGGCCGCTTGAATGCTATATTACCACCGAGAAAAAAAATCTTGAAGATACTCTCTAGTACCTGGGTAGTCAGTTAGTACAACTAAGGGCATGGTTTAGCTGCCTTAGTTGGTTCCCTGAGATATTTGGCCGAGTACTACTGTTGGACCCCACATGTATATTAGAGAGATATAACACATGGAAAAACTTTGACTGTAGAGCCCTTGAATACCCTAACCCTTGGGATGGAAACAAAAATAGAAAATAAAAGATCTATTGTCGTGCAACTGTGCCTCCTACATTCGGGTTGTGAAACTACTACACATTTCTTCCTATTAAGAATTTGGGCTTTTCGTCACTGAAATATTCTTTAGATGGGAGTATAACTCCTCATATCAGGTTATAACTCTTAGAAGTATATTCGTCCCTCTGACACACTTATTTGAGACCTATTCCATTGGACTCCCCTTTTCTCCTTGATCAAAGTCCTACCTTTCATTTTTATTTTTATTTTCTAGTGGACCCAAGCCCTTCTCATATTCCCCATTTTTCCACTTATTCAATTATATTTCCTTTATTTAATTGATCATCATGGTACCTATCACTTATAATTCCTTTTTGTGGTCCCACCCACCCATTTTTCCTTACCTGCACTTCCCCTCTCCAAATGGCCACCACTCGTAACCAAGACTTGCATGCTTCCATCAATCAAGCACCTATGAAATTTCCTCTACCAATTCTCACCTTGCACAGTTAGAAACCCAAGTCAAGCACAAATTTGACACCATGGACGCCAAATTCATGAACCAATTTAACACCCTCCAATTTTTTGTCAACCAACTATTAAACCGCCCTTTGGGTCCTTCCTCCTTAGACCAACTCGATGTTGTTGATTCCTCTCATTCTCGGCATTTCCAATCCAAATCCTTTGAGTGTGACCCCCATCTTCCCCATGTTGAGGTCAATAAATTTGATGGCTCTGATCCTACGAGTCGGGTCACTCAAATGGAGCATTATTTTCTCTACATGGTATTAATGATTAATTGGCCAAACTTCGCTATGTTGTTCTCTATCTAGATAATGAACGATGGCAATGGTGGCAATGGTGTAAAAATTCATGTCAAGGGTATATTTCCTGGACCTAGTTTGTTGCATATCTCTATGATTGCTTTGACACTGATACCCACTATCTCCGTCATTTGACCAAGTTGAAACAATTAGGCATAGTGGAAGAATTTATATCTACTTTTGAGCATTTGGAATTTCGAATCGAGGGCATGTTAGATGCTTTCTTCCGTGAATGCTTTATTAGTGGCCTAAAGGATGAAATATGATCCCAGGTTCTCATGGCCAACCCTTAGACTTGGTTGGAAGCTACTAAACGTTATATAGAAGCTCAACAAAAAAAATTTTACCAAAAAAAGAAGCCCCTCTTTTTCTCCTCTCCCTCGATCGACTAATCCTAACCCCCTTATCACTCCCCTCAAGGTCCATAAATTAACTAGGGATGAAATGGTTGAACACCAATTGAAGGGTCTTTGCTATAATTCTGATGAAAAATATTTTCTGGGGCACATGTGTAAGGAACAAAATTTTTTTATGGCCATTTCCAAAGAAGTTCCTGAAGAAGAGGTGACAATTACACTTGTTGAAGATCCCTCCCTTCCCGATGCTACCTTGGAGCAAGCTGACCCACCTGAAATTTAACCACTCATTTCCTTGCATGCTTTCACTCTCTTCTCTACTCCCCAAACCCTCAAGCTCATTGGATATATTAAGAATAGGAAGGTCATTATCCTAGTTGATGATGTGGACCCCTACCCCATATTGGAGTCCACATGAAATCCTGGTATAAGGATCGTTCAAATCGGGAGATGGATCATCTATTGGGATTCTGCTGAGCCCTCAAAATCCTTTTCCACAGGTCCTTTAAATCTCCTAAGGTGCAAGTTAAAAAAAACCTTGGGAGATCCTTCTTTCAGCCCTTTCTTTAAAACCCTTAAAAAAAAACAATTTTGGGCCATAGGCCCCTTTTTTTGGCCGAAATATGCATATGACCAAGAGTTGTAACCGAGCGTTAATAGACAGGTGCTAATTCGGATGCTCTGGATCTCCGGGCTCCGAAAGATTTTATATGTCATAAGTTTGAGTCAATGGTTTTTATATGTCATCACATATTATGAAGGTGAAGGAGTCATTAGAAGTTCCATGGTTGGTTTGTCATCATGAAATATTTTGTAAGGGTCCTTGTTTTGAGTCTAAAATGACTTCATATAAGGGAAATGATATGTCATAATTAAGTCATAAGTTTAGGAGGGATGTTGTGTCAAATAATGTTAATGAGCATGATCACATGTAATTAAATTAGTGCAAGTGCTTGATGGTTCATTATGTCATCTGTACCTTGGAAGGATTAAAAGTTGGGCGCGTTGCGCAAGTTCACTATGGAAGTCACTAAAATGATATGAAGGGTCTTTTGATCCAGATTATTTTTGGCATGAAATAAGAGCAAAAATATAATAAAGAAATGCACAGAGATATAGAGGATAACCAATAATATAGTAGGAATGTATCAGAGATGAAACGATACACACATAGATATGATAATACACAATTTTCTATTAATGAGTGAAAATGTACAAAGACTGTAAAATATAGAGTGAAAGACTCGCTAGAATGGTGGAAGCTTATCTATGAGAAGAGATGTGATGGATACTCACATCCGTAAGAGGATGATTATTACATTGAGGCTCTAAGGGCCCTTTTTAACATAAGGAAAATCCAAAACCCTAACCTCGAAAGATGAAAAGCCTAAAGGTTTGTGGGCCCTAATGGAGATAGTTGATATGTCAACTTCTCGGGGGCATAACATTTTCATACGATCTCCGTTTGGGGCGCTCGATACACTATTAGAAAGATCAATTTGAGGACTACAACTTTTCATGTGAGAAACATTAAATGAAGGACCTTCTCGTTTTCCCAAAAAACGTCATTTAGGGCCTCAAAATTGCCCCGAAAGTTTGGAACCTGAAAAAATGATGAAAATAATGCCAAGATGGAAAACTATTTTTTGAGCTCGTGGAATAGGTGGGTGGCCACCAATATCCACTTGGATCAATCCTCCCTCCTTAGGAATAAATTTTCTCCATTGCGTTGATTTCCTGGGGGAGAGAAGGAAGCGTTTGCATAATCTGAATCTTGGTGAGCTGCTTGCCTTGCTGGAGACGTCGTGTTGCTTGGTTTGTAAAAGGATTTCACGAACTTGTTGCTAGAGGAGTTGAATCTATTCAAATAGTCGGGCTATCTGAGATTACTGTGTATAGAAGGAATCTTTTTGTTTTTATTCAATCTTGTCTACCTACTTATGTTGGATAAAAGGTGCCTGGGTCGAGGCTGTAGTGGTTGCAGTATCCTTATATTTGAATAGATTGCAAAGAAGCTGAAATTTGTAGTATGATATACTACCTTGCGACACTGTTTAGGTGGGATAGTAGTTGGGAATACCTTTGGTGTCCTGTAGAGATGACCCCCCAGAGTAACAATGACACAACGGGGTTGAGACTCATAGATAGCATGGAGCTTCCACATATATGGCTGGCCCAAAAGAACATCACAGACATTGAGTGGGGAAACATCACATAATACCTCATCCTTGGAGGGATAGATGCCATATGACAATAGGAATTGTTGGCTGACATGAAGATCTCATCCCTGGAGAAGCCAACCGATGTTGTATGGTGGTGGGTGTGGTGTTGTCGATAATCCCAACAGTTTGACGACCTTTGCTGAGATGAGGTTATTTTGGATTCCACTATCCTTGTGATCTGAAACGAAGGAAAGCAAGTGGAGGCAGAGGTCGACCTAAAAGCAATTGATCGGATGGGGGCTCACTGTCTTTGCATTAGGAGTAAAACATGGAGGATGATCTGTGGGGTTCGGGATGAGCGGTGAGATGCGAAGATGTGTTGTTTACTGATTGGGGATCAATAATAAAATGCGGCGGGGTCCCTTTCACCCACATATATAAATGAAAAAGGCACTGCACCTCTTTAGAATCTGTTGGTTCTTCTGGTTGAATTGTTGCGGTCATGACAATAGCAGTGGGGTATGCGTCGATCATCTATCTTTTACCAATATTTTCAGAATCAGATTCTGAATCAGAGTTTGGCTCCTTGTCTTTGATCTCGACCACCAATGACTATTTTGAGTGACATTCATCAGTGTTGTTCCAGGGGATTTTGTGGAAATCACACCATTTTCCGGTGTCCTTCTTCATCTTTCCGTGACCCTTCTTTTCTTGTGTCTTAGATTAGTTTTTCAGAAGTTTTCTGTTAGGGCCATCTTTCTCATACTTTGGTTGTTGTGGATTTGAAAATACAAACTCCCATTTTTTCTGGTGCTTAAACTTCTGCTCGATTTTAACAACATATTGATAAGAAGAATCGAGTGATGAGATGTCTAGAAAATCCATTTCAATTTGGATGTATCTGTGTAGAGGCCCACGGTATTTCAGAACCAGATGTCACTTAGAGTCTTTGATACCCAGCTTGGTGCACAAGGTATGGAAGGTATTGGTGAACTTTGGAACTTCTTGGCCCCTCTCTTGCCACAGTGTAGTCCATTCATGTATTGTTCCTCATAGTTGCCAACATCCACAAAAAAATCCCAAGTGGGCTCGACCCCATATATTCTTGACTCTTGTATGGAAATTTATTCCCAGTAAGTTTCCCACCAATGTTTGACATGGGGGAGAGCCTTAAGGAGAGTGAATAATCTTTTCTCTGTCGGAAAATTTTTGAACAAAGAAATAACCTTCTAACAAATTTAACCATCTGTCTAGGGAATTCACATCTATCTGACCTTCAAATATAGGAATATCAAAACTGAATTGTGCCTTAAAATTCGAGGTGCCTCCAAAGTGGCCGCTTGATGAATATGTGCCTAATGCTATCAACAAGAATTAAAGGATGTTGGAAAACTTCTGCATCATTTCGTCTCTCTGTCACGTGAGAGATTGCTCAAGCAACAGATTGATAGAATCGTCTGCTCTATCATTTTTCTTTTCTTCCTCCATTGAGTGTTTCTTGGGTGTGAGAGAGAGATTTTACTCAAGAGAGACAAGCTTTAGACCCAACTTTCTATACTCGGACCTCGTCAGGGACATGCACTGAAAAATAATCAAGAGCATCTTGCTCTGATACCACTGATCTGGATTATTTTCGGCATGAAATGAGAGCGGAGATATACTAAATAAATGCATAGAGATATCATGGATATCCAATAATATAACAAAAATGTATCAGATATGAAACCATACACACAGAGATACAATAATACACACTTTTCTATTAATGAACGAAAATGTACAAAGGCTGTAAAATACTGAGTGAAAGACTCGCTAGAATGGTGGCATCTTATCTCTAAGAAGAGATGTGATGAATACTCACATTCGTAAGAATATGATTATTACAATGAGGCTCTAAGGGCCCTTTTTAACATAAGTAAAATACAAAATGCTAACCTCGGAAGATGAAAATCCAAAAGGTTTACGGGCCCTAATGGAGGTAGTTGATACGTCAACTTCCCGTCGGCGTAACATTTGCATACAATCTCCGTTTGGGGCACTCGATACACTGTTAGACATATCTATCCGAGGAATACAACTTTTTATGTGATCAACATCGAGGGCAAATACATCTTTTTATGTGATCACAAAAAATGTCGTTTAGGGCCTCAAACTGCCGAGATGGAAAACTATTTTTTGAGCCTGTGGAATAGGTTGTTGGCCACCGATATTCACCTGGGTCATCTTTTCACTTCAAATGGGTACTATTCCTTCTAAAAACCTCTCCATATCGAATCCTACACCCTTCTCACTCATCTTTCATCCCTATGCATAGATTCTAGACCTACAAGATGGTTTCTTCCCTCTCGAGCAAGCTCCAAAAACCCTTTCTATGTAAACCCTGTTTCGCACTACGCAACTTCTCTTCTATGTTCCTCGCTACACAAATCCCAATGCATATGTCCCCGCTCCTCATCTCATATCTAGTCACTAGCTATGATAATCCACCTTTAAATTCTGATTACCCATGCATTGATATCTTTCTAGGTAGCCTTCGTCTCACTCAGTCAAGTTTTTTCATATTGTTTTGAGCAAACCCTAGATCTACTAGCTTGTTGTGCAAACTTACCTGTTGGGTTTTGAGCACTTCTCCGCCTGCCATAGATTCACATCCATATTGCAGAAATATTCATTCGGTTACAAAAACTTAGAGAAAAGAATGGAATATCAGAGGATAGGATCATGAATCATTTCAAGGAATGCAAACAAACCATAGACAATGCATGTGCAACCCTTTCTAATGCTTAGTCAAAATTGAAGAGAAATGAAGCCTTGTTTAGGAAAGTGGGGAATTTGAAGGTGCATAAACTAACATTGAGGAAGCAGAACATTCATCTAAAGAAAAATATGCAATTAAATTATGAATCTAGAAGAAGACTAGAACTACTTGCATAAGTAGCACAAATATGAAAGGAGGAAACTCACAATTTTTCATTTTTGGGGAAAGGAGCCATTACATTTGCAACCTAAATGGTAATTAAAGGATGAAGGAAATTAGCAAGGTTTAACATATTTATATAAGAAACATATTTTTGAGGTCCTTGTGCCTATGATTCAAACAATGATGACAGTATCAGGCAACCTTTTGAGCATCTGTAGTTTTTCCTGATAAACATGCATACACAACACTTGCATAGTGAGCCAATGCTACGCAAATGTTGTAGTCACATATGAATGAAAAATACAACATGAAGTGATTGTTGTATGACATTGGAGGTCAATAAATGTCTTCATCATGTTGTTGGCACCTTAATTTGCATGTGTTTCAAGAAAACTCAAGTGCACTACGCAAGTTCTAGAAATGACTATTTTTGAAGTCAACTTCAAGATCATTTCTTGAGCAACTAGAGAGGATTTTGGAAAAACCCAGATTTTTTTTGTCAAGCATGAGATCAGTAACAAAAACCTCTCTCATATTTTACACAAGTTTCATAGTTTGATATAGTCGAATGAATCTTTACGGTCCATTTTTCCAGAATTTCACATTTAATGTTTTCCTTTTTTAGTCATTATTGGCGTGGATCCTGAGAATATGGAGAAGATTTTCAATAAATAGAAGAAAATTTTCTCAAGAATGGTTTTATCTCTAAAAACCTCTCTCCATTTTGTAACAACTATTTTTATTCAAGAGATATGATGTTATCTTTGACCCATATTTCTGAGAAAAACAAATTTGCTATTTTTAGAAAGTAGTTTACAAATTGTCTTTTTTTTATGTAATCAGATCCAAAATCATAGGATAACATGGGAGTTCGACTTATTTAGCTTAGTGAGGGTGTTTATATAGATATTGGATCATTTTGAAGGTGTTCAGGGGGAGATTGGGAAAAAGTATAGATATTTTGATTCTCATTGTAAATTCTCTGAATTTGAAGAAATACAAATGCATAAGTCTTGAACTCTTGATGAAAAAAATTCTAATGATGGTGGTGTGAAGTTTGTGATCTTATCTTTGTATGTACTTCTTGTTTCCTGAACTTCATCTCTATTTCATCTATTTAAATTGGCTAATTAAAGGTTTTAGAAATCATCTATTGGTGCTTTAGACTCAAGCAATTTAGACTATGTTTTCTCTTCTTAACTAGGCCAAAATCCATCTCTCATGGTTCTCTGATTATGTTATATGTTTTGTTATTTATTTAACCCTACACAAAAAATTTAAAGCTGAAAGTTCATCAACTTTTTATCCATTTTCCTCTAAATAGTTATACCTACCAGTCATTGTTTTCATTTGTTTTCAGGGGTTGACTCCATGCCAAATAGTATTCTTCCTATTTCCTAATAAAACCCCATTTTCTACCCTTCCCTCATCAATGATCTATCCATTGTACTATTATATAGCCTGTCATTCTTGACTGAGCTATAAAGAGAGATCCCTCTTTGGGATGGAAGGGCTAGCTTTAAAACTATAAATTGGTTTGTGGTTACCTCCGTGACTTTCCTCCACAACCAGGGAAATTTACAGAGTGTTAATAGTCCTGAACAAAGGAAAGCATCCACAATCCTCATTTATTTGATATCAATGACTCACACTAACTCCACACTTCGGGATTCGGGGTATTTAAACCGTTAAATTCTTCCAATCCCCTGGAGTTTCAAACTCCAAATTCTGATCGGACGACTATCCTCTCTCCACAAATCGACGATCCCTCTCTACTTTGCACTTTGGGATTCTAAGTATTTCACTTGATCCAACACACTATACCCTCGGAGTGTCGAACTAGTAAACCTTTGAACTCTAACAAATCAACAGACCACAATAATCAGCCAACCAACAACTGAGATATTCTCTGGGACTCCAGCTCTCGAGAGCCCTTAATGCACCAACCTATGATACCTATAGAGTACCAATCCTCAGGACCTCCAAATCTAGTGCCACATGTCCTCACAAATGAACAAACATGATAGACTCTGGCCCTTGGGACTTCGGGAGTCCTCACACATCTGCACCCTGCTTCCTCCAAACTACAAACTAATGAAGGGAATATCCTTCTCCCATGTGTCCCCCTCGATCGGATGGCCAAAATGGGATTTGGCGTTCGGAGCTTCGGGAGTCTCAAATCAAAGAAACTCCACTTCAATTTATTCTAGAGTGTTTAGTCTACGGACGTCTAGATATATCACCACGTGTCCCTGACTTTCAATAGTTGGGATTAACTCTGTGATTAAGAGCTTGCGGAGTCTTTTCCGATAAGTAAATCTTGTTCATGTTCCTCTAGAGTACCAACTCTATGGACTACTAGATTTGGCACCATGTTTCCCTTCCGATAGACGTTCAGGATGAGATTCGACCTTGGGGCCTTCAAGAATTCTCAACTCACCTCAATCCAACTACCTCTGAATTACTATACCTACAAACTCTTATATATGGTACCACGTGTCCCCCCATTCAACGATGAGGATCTGCTCTAGTACTTCAGAGCTTCAAGAGGCTTGGTACCACGTGTCCCCCCATTCAACGATGAGGATCTGCTCTAGTACTTCAGAGCTTCAAGAGGCTTCACACTTCTATGCGTAGGCTTCAATCCTCTCTATAGTCGAATGCTTGGACCTTATCCAACCTGCTGACACGAGTCCCTCCAAATGGATGGTCCATATCTACTTCATATTCTCTTGACTTTGCAAATCTCACACCCCTTTGTAGTTGTGCTCCACTTCCTCCTGGATGGCCTATCTTATGGACCTCCTCCAATATTCTACCATGTGGCCAAAGTGCCAACGATCAATATAAAGTCCACTCTTTATAGCTTTGGGAGACTTGCAACCTCTAGCATCCTCTCCTCACTTCCTTCAAAGTGACAGACCTCTAGACCATGATCTATGGAAACGTGTCCTCTCAATTGGATGGTCCCAATTCACATCGGACTTTGAGACTTCGAGAGCCTCTTCTTTTTGACACGTAAAAATGGTTAGAGTTATGGAGTTCGAAGGGTTTCTGGGTTCAACGCTTGGGCAACTTACTTGGATTCGACAGTGGTCGGTCCTTGTTCTTAGTTCCGATGCATGAGATCTATCCTTCTTCTTTTATAACTCCTCTTTCAATATGGGCTTGGATCTGATGGTCCAGATCTATTCCCGCAACCGATCTAAGGGTTTTTGTAACTCCACCTCTGTCGCAACTCATTCTTCCCTTCAATAAAGGATTTCTCCATCTTTCAAAGGATTTACCTTTGAACTCTCCTTTGCGTTGTCTACTTATTTGGCCTCTTCTTTCATTCTTCAAAACGCTACACCTCCTGAGCTTGAAACACTTTTAAATTCAAAGGGTCTCGATTTCTGTACACCCTGTGGGAATTTCTACACTTGAGTCCTTTGAATATCACCTACGCATTCCTTGTGATTCTTCAACAATTTGAACCTTGAAGGTCTTTGACCTATACACACCTTGTAGGGTCTCTGTGAACACTTGTGCTAAATATCCTAAGATTTGGACTTGAAAATAAATTCACTTGTGCATGCCTCACACTATTCCTCTTGATCTTTGAACTTTCTTAGATTTTTAGGGGTCTTGATCCTTTTCTTTTCCAAATGGATCCTTGCGCCTTACTAGCGTTCACACTCTTCCTCTTTGAGATTTTACCAACACTTTAGAAGTGTGTTGGTTTTGTGCACTTCTTGCACCAACTTTCAGAGTTTTCATTAACTATGACGTGCCCACATGGAAATATTCTTACGGAACTTGAAGCATAGTTCTCGTGCACTCCATGTGCCTTCTCAATGCACTCCTTCCAGAGCCTCCTCCCTTAAAGTATTTAGTAACTTCGATGTGCACTCCTTGCACTATCCCTTCTGAGATTTATAAATTGTTTGGGTGTGCCCACCTAACACACTCTTCTCTGAACAGAGTTCAAGTGCACTCCTTGCACTAGCTTCACAATGTTTTCACTAACTCTGGTGTGCACTCCTTACAAAATCCTAAGAGCCCAGAACACTCAAAAAAAATACAGATAGAGAAATCTATATAATTCCTACAAAGGGAATATAACATGCATCTAACAACATTCACTCATATATACAGAAAACATCTAGAAAGTAAACATTCATTCATTCACATAATACACATAACAATCTCATGAACATGAAAAACTTCTCTTTGTATTAATATTTGAATGGATTTTTACAAAATGTTTACAAAGGATGGACTGCAATAAAGTTTTCAGCTCTTCTATCCTCTCCTTTATTGAGCTCTATCAACTTTCTCATTAACAACTAAATCTCTCACTCACAACTAATTGGATAATGAATTTTGATACAAGAGATTATTTTACAAAAG
>JASDQU010306637.1:11152-34199 GCA_032191745.1 Picea mariana
TTGAATGGATTTTTACAAAATGTTTACAAAGGATGGACTGCAATAAAGTTTTCAGCTCTTCTATCCTCTCCTTTATTGAGCTCTATCAACTTTCTCATTAACAACTAAATCTCTCACTCACAACTAATTGGATAATGAATTTTGATACAAGAGATTATTTTACAAAAGAGGGGCTCCTCAAGCCTCCCCTCTAGCTACCTACTCACATTAATTTACACTCAATTACATTTAATGGACATCCCATCTGAATCATGCCTAAATCTATCTACCTATCATCCATTAAAGGCGACTTCACATGCATTCTGTACAATACACACGGGATCAGATTTACTTAAGCCTTACAGACTTTAATTTCTCTTAATTGCATTAAAATTTTTAATTTGTGTTCAAAATGAGAGGGATGGTGCCTCTCTTCCCTCAGGACTCATTCCTCCTAGTGCGCAAATGTGTTGTCTTTCTGGCACATTGGTGAGGTGGAGATATAATCCTACATCATACTCCTGTGCTGGAAAAAATCACGAGTTGCTTCTCATGGCTTACCCGTTGTTATTGTTTAAATCCTCCATGATCCCAAATATGAAATTGGAGTTGTGCATATGCTCCTGTGCCTTTCTGCTGCTACTGTTGTTGTCTTGCTACTATGACAGGTTCTCCTCCGATTATCTCCTCTCTACTGCTGACTAACTCCTGCACTGACTTCAACATCCTCCTCCTTATCTCTTCTATTACTCTGTCCAGTTACCCCACTATTTGTCTCTTCCTTTGTAGTCTGCTCGTCCACAACTCCTCTTCCTCATACCCATCAAGGGGAATATCATCCTAATCCCCCACACTGATTTTATCTCATGTGGAATTATCTTTCCACTTCACTGTCAACTTCAATTCGACAACAATACTACCAAGCTACTCCTCAATGATATCATCTGATAGTATAACTTCTACCAGTTCTTTTGCCTCTTCTTGCGCTGGTATAAATTTAACTTCATCCAATTTCTCCTTCACCTTGAACTCTTGTTCACTCCTCACGACTGCATCTCTCGGAAAGTCTTATTTTGTTGCTGGATTGCTTAACCAATCCTCCATCAACTTTAGTTATTTCTCCCAATGAGTGAGCATTTGATCTGAATTATCCTCTTCTTTTCTCATCCCTTGGGAAGATGTCAATGTCTTCTCAATATCCTCCTCCATGATAGTCTGGATTGGTTTTCCATCCTCTATTACATATGCAGTACACAAATTGTTAATTTTAAAAATATATGGCTCTATGGACTCTTCCTTGGATGCCTCCTGCATCACCTACTCATGTGAAATACTCGCACTAGCCTCTGTTGGGCTACTTGGCATGATTATTCTGATTCCTCCAATGATCATAATTCACCTTTGATATTCTTATGTCAGCACTCCTTGCTGATCCAAATTATTTTTTGACCTCATCAGACTCTTAGGCAATTTCATCTCCTTTTCCTTTCCCACTTGGCAAGATAAAATTTATGTCTTGCCCTCACGGTAGTCTGCGAGATATTCACCCGATCTCTTCT
This sequence comes from Picea mariana, assembly GCA_032191745.1. Taxonomy (NCBI): domain Eukaryota; kingdom Viridiplantae; phylum Streptophyta; class Pinopsida; order Pinales; family Pinaceae; genus Picea; species Picea mariana. The sequence continues at coordinate 12,691 of JASDQU010306637.1, forward strand.
CATTTCCATCCTCACAATTTACATTTTCATTTCTTCCCTCCTAGCAGTGTACGAGATCCTCGAATGATCTCTCTTCCTCATCACGTATTTTCCTTCCAACCTCTGGTTCAAAAATGTAAACCATCTTCTCCTTTGTGTCACTAAGGTTTTGAGCATGCCTCATCCACCTCCTCAACATATGTCATTTCCTTTTGGAAATCAACTACTGAACATGCCACTTTACTTTCTTCTTCAAGGGCCACTCATACCTCCAACCTCCCCGTGCTTCTTGTTGCATCTTCAACATTATCTTGTCGATCTCCTCTCAAATCTCCTTGGGCTCTCTGCCCATTTCCTCTTTGCTCACCTACTAGCGGTCTTTTATCTAAACCCATTTATGGTATTCAGTAGCCATTTTCTCTTTTTGACTGAGCTAAATTATGTCTCTGATACCATATGATGTAGACCATGAACCCCTCCTAGAGTTTGTGTGATATCCTGGTCTAAGGATCATTCAAATCGAGTGCTATATCAACTCTCAGGCTTCTGCTGAGCCCTCAAAATCCTTTTCCACAAGTCCTTTCAATTTACTATGGCGTAGGTTAAACAAAAACCCCTCAACCTCCTTCTTTAAGCCCGTCCTTTAAAATCCTTAAAAAATATCAGTTTCGAGCCTTAGGCCCCTCGTTTCGGCTGAAATTTTCGTATGACCAAGGGCTATGACCAAGCACTAACAAATAGGCACTGATTCAGATGATCTGGAGCTTCAGGATATGAAAGATATTCCTACACCACCTCCCAAAACCTTTGAACTCGCGAATAGGTGAAGTCCCAAACAAAGGAAAGGATCGATGGTCCTCGTTGATTTGAGATCAATGGCTCACACTAACTCAATGCTTTGGGATTTGGGGTATTTCACCCGCTCAATGATTCCAATACCCCAAAGTGTCGAACTCCAAATTTTGATCGAATGACTATCCTCTCTCCATAGATCGACGATCCCTCTCTACTCCATGCTTCAGAATTTAGAGTATTTCTACTAGTCCAACACACTATGCCCTAGGAGTGCCGACCTGGTGAACCACCGAAGGATAACATAGCAAAGGAATAAAAAACTCAACCAACTAACAACTGAGATATTATCTGGGATTTTTGCCTTTGGGAGCCCTTGATGCACCAACTTGTGATACCTTTGGAGTATCAATCCTCTGGACCTCTAGATCTAGCACCACACATCCTCACAAATGAATGAACATGATGGACTCCAACCCTTGTGCCTTTGGGAGTCCTCGCACCTCCGCACCCTTCTTCCTATGAATTTTGAACTAACGAAGGGAAGATCCTTTGCCCACCTGTCCCCCTCGATCAGACGACCGAGATGGGCTCTGACCTTCAGAGCTTCTGGAGTCTCAACTCGAGGAAACTCCACTTTGATTTCTTATAGAGTGCTGAGCCTCCAGATGTCTGGATCTATCATCACATGTTGCCAATTTCCAACAAATGGGAATAAATCCATAATTCTGAGCTCCTGACATCTTCGCACATATGTAACTCTCATCAACATTCCTCTAGAGTACCAACTTTTCAGACTACTAGATCTGGCACCATGTGTCATTTTCGATTGATGATCGATATGAGCTCTAGCCTTTGGGACTTATAGACTCACCTTAATCAAACTTCCTCCGAAGTAGTATACCTATGAACTCTCAGATCTGGTACTACGTGTCCTCCCATTCAATGGTGAGGATCTACTCCAATACTTCATAGCTTTGTGAGGCTTGCACACTTCTATGCCTAGGATTCAATCCTCTAGATAGCCAAACTTCGGGACCTTCTTCGATTTGCTGACACACGTACCTGCAAATGGATGGTCCATATCCACTTCGAATTCTTGTGACTTTGGGAGTCTCACACCCCTTTGAAGCTATGCTCCGATTCTTCCTGGATGGCCTATATTCCAGACCACCTCCAATATTCTACCATGTGGCTAATGTGTCGATAGTCCATATGCACTTCTCTCTTTGGAGCTTCAGGAGATGTGAAACCTATAACATCCACTCCTCACTTCCTTTGAAGTGACATACTTCTGCACCATGATCTGTCGATACGTGTCCTCTCAATTGGACGGTCCCGATTCACTTTAAAATTAGAGACTTTGGGATCCTCTTCTCCTTAACACATAAAAATCACTAGACTTACAGAGTCTGAATGGTTTCAGTGCTTAACACTCGGGGAACTTACCTAGATTTGACAATGGCTGGTCCTTGCACCTAAATCTGATGGTTGGGATCTATCCGGATCTATGCTTCTCCTTTGCACTCTCCTCCTTCAATCTGGTCTTAGATATGATGGTCCATATCTATTCCCATGACTGATATAATGACTGATGTAATTCCACCTCTACCACAACTCAATCTTCCCTTCAAAGGAGGATTTATTCATCTTTCAAAGGATCTACCTTTGAACTCTCCTCTACGGGATCTACTTATTTGGCCTCTATTTTCATTCTTTGAAGGGCTACGCCTCCCGAGCTTGAAATGCTTTAAAATTCAAATGGTTTCAGCCTATGCACACCCTAAAGGGACTTCTGCACTAGAGACCTTTGAATATCACCTGCGCACTCCTTTCACTTCTTCAACAATCTGAACCTTGTAGGTCCTTAACCTATGCACACATTGCAGGGCGTCTATTCACACTTTCACTAACTCTCCAGATCTTTAGACTTGATAATAGATTCACCCATGCATGCCTCATGCTATTCCTCCCAATCTTTGAAATTTCTCGATATCTAAGGGTCTCAACCCTTTGCTTCTCCAAATGGATCCTTGCACCCTCCTGACATTCATGCTCTTCCTCTTTGATCTTTCACCAACACTTTAGTAGTGTGTTGTTTTTGTGCACTCCTTGCATCAACTATCAAAGTGTTCAACAACTCTGATGTGCCCACAAGACAATCTTCTTACAAAACTCAAAGCAGAGTTATCGCGTGCTCATTGTTCCTGCTCAATGCACTCCTTGCAAAGCCTCATTCGTTAGAGTATTCAATAACTATGATGTGCAGTCCTTGCACTATCCCTTCTGAGATTTATGACTTTTTCTCGTGTGCCCACTTGCCACGCTCTTCTTTGAACTCAGAATAGATTTCAAGTGCACTCCTTGCACTGGCTTCATAGAGTTTTCTCTAACTCTTGTGTCCACTTCTTTCATAAGACTAAGAGCCCAGAACACTTAGAAAAACCAAGGATAGATAAATCTATCTAATTCGTACAAAGGGTATATAACATTCATCTAGAAATATTCAAACATATACACATAAAACATCCAAAGAGTAAACATTCATTCATTCACATAATACACATAACAACCTCATGAACAGGAAAAACTGATCTTTGTATTAATATTTGAATGGTCTGTACAAAATTTTTACAAAGGTTGGACTACAATAGAGTCTTGAGCTCTTTTCTCTTTTCCTCTCTTTATATCTATCAACTTGCTCATTAAAAACTAACTCTCTCACTCATAGCTAACTGACTAATGCATTTCAATACAAGATATTTTTTACAAAAGAGGGGCTCCTCGAGACTGCCCTCCAGCTACCTACTCGCATTAATTTGCATTCAATTACATCTAATGGACATCCTATCTGAATTAGGCCTAAATCTATTTACATGTCAGTCATTAAAGGAAAACTCACATGAAGTCTGTACAATACACATGGCATCGTCTTTGCTTGAGCCTTACAGACTTTAATTTATTTTAATTGGATTAAAAATTTTAATTTGGGTTCAAAATAAGAGGGTTGGTGCCTCTCTTCCCTCGTAACTTGTTCCTTGTAGTGCATAGATGTGATGTATTTCTAGCGCATTGCTGAGGTGGATCGATGATCCTGCATCAGTTGATAGTGGTAGCACCCACAATATTATTCATCATCACATTTCCCAGAAAACCAATTGCTATATTCATGTTGTTAATAATTATCAAATCATGATAGCGAATGGTGGGTCCATGAAATGTGCTGGTCATTGTGAAAATGNATCTCATATGTTTTCCATTGAAATGTGCTGGTATGACATTGTGTTAGGTGTTGAATGGTTATGCACTTTGGGTCCCATTCTTATGGATTTTAAGGAATTAACCATGCAATTCCAATAGGATGGAAAAAGGTATCACTTCCAAGGTCTCACAATTGGTTCTTGTTGGCCCTTGGGTATGGAGGTAAGCAAAGAATAAAGCAGAAAAGGTAAAATCTGAATTGTGCAGAAGACACAATGACTATTACTGGGTCGAATTAAGAAAAAGAGCAAAAAATACGGAGAGAAGTAAGAGAAAGAAAGATGTTGGATGAGAAGATTGAGGATGACAGATCAATAAGAAAGATAGATCATGGACAACTCAGCAAGTAGAAAAATCCACCATTGGATGCTTTGGAGAACCGCGCGAGAAGGAAGGAAAGAAAGGATGGCGAAGCCCTAAAAATGAGGGCCAAGTTGACCTACAGTTTTAGACACCTAGGGTTTTGACACTTAGGTCTCGACCTAAGGCTACTAGTGAGCTATTGTAATGTATAAATAGAGGTCTAAAGGACTAGGGATGGGTTGTTGGTATTATCGTTCTAGTTTTGTTATTGGTGTGAGAAATTATTATTGTGTGAGAGAGAAGTGCTAAGAGTAAGAACCTTCTGGTGTTGTAATATCTTTAGCTAGGTGCAGAGATCAGTCCTGCAACTAGGTGCGTAGGAAGGAGAGAGACAAAGAGGAAAAGAAAGAAGATCTGCTAATGGAGAGCATAGACAAGAACTATATGCTTCATCTTAATATATTATAAAGAACAGTTCTGTGGATGTATCCCTAGAGAGAGGGTGAACCACGCAAATTTTGTGTTGTGTGTGATTGATGCTCTATTCTTTGCCATTTGATATACTTCTATCACATTATTTTGTTAGATATGATAGATAGTTCTATGGGGTAGATCTAAACTGGTAAGTGATATATAAATGTTGTATTGTTCTTGTATTACATCCACTTGGCATTCCCTTTGGTTGTAGACATCTCTTTCTTGTGACCCCTCTATAGCTACTTCGGGTGAGACTCCATCTAGTTCGTAGATGTTGTTGAAAGGGCTAGTATTTAGGGCTTGTTGGTGTGCTCTTGGAGTTGAACCCTGGGTCTGTCCCTGTGCCAACAAATGGTTCCATTGCCGAGACCAGAATCTTCTTGAGGGAATGTCAATGTGGTTTCCATCGAAGATAGAGATTCAAAAGTGGATAGAAGATCAAGAAAAGGACTTCGCTGAAGCCTAGAACAAGAACCCCAATCTTAATACAGAGGATTGGTTAAGAAGATATATATTTACTAATATACACAATATTTTATTTGGATAAATCTATAGAGAGTTATACGAGTGGCTAGCTAGGTTAGCAGATACCCAATTTGCGATTAGATCTAGGCAACCTGTGGTTTGGACGTCGACGTTGATCAAGAAGTTCAAGAGAGTTGATAATGTCATGTCAAGAGCAGTAGATCACTGGTTTGATGGTACCATTGGAGGGTATATCATTGAGTTTGTTGTTGACATAGCAGAATCGTATAGCCAAGCAGAGAGGCTAATGTTAAATAGCTAATGTTAAAGAAATCAAACAACGACAATGACATAGAGGCTAGACATACACGCAATGGGAGAGAGTTCAGAGAAGTTCCTCTTGTGAACCTGTTTAAGTAGAACTACAAGGAAAAGGGTTTCTATAGTGGAGAAGAGGCAGATCTGACAGATGAAGAGCATTCAGAGTCCACTAGGAAAGAGGAAGGGAAAGTCGAAGAACCTTGCCAAGAAGAGCCAGAACCTTCAGGAACTGTGCAGACTATGGAAGTAAGTACTATTACTCCTCCTGTTGATTCAACAACATTAAGCAATTAGAGTCACCATAGAATTTTGAGAACTGTCACTGGTATCCCAACACATACTCAGTCAGGAAACCTATGAGGATCTATGGCATATGAGATGAAGTTACCCACCTTCAGAGGACATGGATATGAAGATCCTGATCAACACTGGTTTCTATGCGAAGCCGTATGGAGTATTAAGAACATCATCGATGAAGCTATCAAATGAGATCAGTTTAGTACTACCCTAAGAGACTACGCATTGAGCTGGTACATGAATTTTGTTAAGGGAACTGCCTAGCCTAAACTGTTGAATGAGATCAAGAACGCGTTGATTTATGAGTTCAAGAAACCCAAGTTGGAGTCACAGTGCATTACATAACTGAAATAAATCAAGCAGAGAATAGTTGAACCCGTATGGGAGTTCAATTAAAGGTTTAAAACCTGTTGACGCGCGAAATTGACCGCTCGTCAACTGGAGGAGTGAATCTGGTCCGGGGTTGTTTAATTAACCCAAACCATTTGGATTAATCCACTCCAACGGGTTTAGCGGCTCCGTTGACTGATATAAGTCCTAAGAAAGTGAAAAAACAAAAATAAAGAAAATAACTTAATGAAAAACAGTCGCTAAAAAACTATATACAAATCTAATATATGCTTACAGTTCGCTAACTAATATTTACAAAATAGCTCTACTTATTATATGTACAATATGATTATATCTCTGATAAATGTATAACATTTACAGAATGCAAATTTTGATCTAAATCTGCGAAACTCAAATATGGATTGGTTTATTTAGCGGCAAAAACACTATCACTCAGTCTTTTTGATTTATTTTTATAATGTTTATGAACAAGAAATGAAATAGCAACTGTCTAATTAAAAAAAAATAAAGACAACAAACAATACAATGTATTTAGACTAAAAGAAATTCCTATATTAATTTAAATAATAAAATAAAACAAGCGAACTAACCTGTAATCACATCTCCTATTCGTCCTGTGTATAACATCTAATTTTGTTGTTTGATGAGGAAAACCCACACCAGATTTTCCAAATGCTTCGCATAAATGTGAAGAAGTAATGATCGAATGCTAATAACAGAACATAAGAGAAGCAGTGACAACAATTTTATGATTTTACAAATGATCACATTAAGATAAATCTGGCTGTAAAAATTTATATATAACTGCTCATTGAATAAAGAAGATTAACTTTCTAATCATCAAATTTGAACAGAGTAATTGCTGTATATAATATGAGAGACATAAAACACATAAATTATATAAATTTCATCACATCAATCTGTAATAAACCATGATATCTAAAGTGGTCACAATTTAATTACAAATCAAAATGACCAAAACATGAAAAAAAATATGATATATCGAAGCTAAAGCTGTGCCAATATCAACTTCCATTCAAGTCTATCAATCATAACTCCATAGATTCTGCTCATAGGTAGCGATGATTCTTAGTTTACAAAACAATACATTTATATAGGCTATAGGATCAAAACGTTTCTTGTGGATATCAACAAATTTGTGCCAAAAATTGTGGGGGATGCAACCTCCCAAATTCTCATTGTTATCAAAACTAACAGCCTATTCTAAAACCACCTAAAGAAATAGCATGCTGAGAGATGCCACCAACGATTCAAATCTTCTTTATAAATCGTATGTACTTGTAAACACACAAGAATAAACGATTTCAAATTGCATTTTGGTTGTAAAAACATGAAATTCAAATTTTAGTAACTAGCTATAGAATCCCATGATTCTGTAGCTAGTTATAATTATAACTAGAATTGTGTTTAATCAAAACAGACTGGATGTAATCCGTGGAAGCAAATCATGTGGCCTAATTTAAAAAATAATGAAATCATCCTAAATTTATTTTTAAACACCATACCTCAGATTAAGGGATTCGTCCTAATCAAGCAATTTTCGAATTCACAATGGAAGTCGTTGCTTCCACATTCTTAAAAACAACAGACCCTGTTGTTTTTTGTCGTTTATCATTGTTTTGGGCTACAAATTGTAGTCTTCCATTTTCTTTTGTTAGAAAATTCACCTGGTCCTCCAAGGATTTGATCCGAGATTGAAGTAAAGGCACATCTCTGTAAGACCTATCAAGCCATGACTGACATTCATTGTATTGCGGCTGAATAGAATGTGTATTAGCAGTGATGGTATTAACAGGTGGGGAATATTCCGGCTAACTTGTAGGTTTAATGTTGAGTTTGATTCCAGGGAATTCAGGGTTGTCTTTATGACACAGTGGAAGGTTTGTCACATAATCATAGGGTTTACCAGAGCAAAGTCCATACGAATATGGATATTCTTCAGTTAGAAACTGTTCAATTTCCAAATCGGAATCCTCGCTTAACACAATTGGGTTTTGGTCTGCATTTTCCTTAGGTTTATTTCAGGCACATCATGAAACCCAATGTGCGGCCTTTTTACCCTTATAATTGATATCAATATCACCTTTACACTTTTTATTTGCAGATTTTTTAACAGACTTACCACCACCTTTGGGATATGAAATTGGTAGAGTGTCGGGTTGGGTAGTGTTCGGATAGGTCGAGGGTTCCACACAGGGAAAGAGCGAAGGAGGAGGAATGGTAGGCTCGATGAGGGTTTCTGTGATGACAGACTTTTCAACTTGTCCTATTTCACTGCTAGAAAAACCATTTCTTAACAGGAAGGCATCCCAACAATCATCGTTTAAATTCAACTGATGAACAATAATAGTTTTGATCAAACAGTGGTGGAACAGGCTAGAATCAGATTTTTTCCTTTTAAAACGCTTTGCCATTTTGTATAAACTTCGAAGGAGAAAATAGGTCATGTTTAGGGGAAAATCGATAAAACTCATGAGCAACTGCAAGTGATATAAGAAAACCAAACCATATCTACCCTCACAGGTAACGAACTTCTTGACAATAGCTAACAGATCGTGCCATCTAGGTTTTAGAGATATAACATGTATACCTCTATCACAGCTGGTAATCTTCCTTGAGGTGAACAATAGTGACCAGGGAGCCTCCTCAACCTTTGAGTTTTTGAACCACTTTTTTCCCACGACTGGAAGACTGGTGGCTTGGCTAATGAAATATTCATTTAACTCAAGCTGGACATCTCCTATTTTAGCTCTGCAACCATCAAATGTTAATGCAAATTCTTGGGCGACTGCTAAATTAAAACCCTCGAACTTTTCAACAAAGACCCGCCAGCCATTCCTCTCTAAGTCTTCTCTGGCATTATCAAATGATAACAATGTCTGGACACTGTTGGGCTCAATTCTCACTACAGGGGCCATGGCTAACAACACAGGATCAACAGGGTATTCGGCAATAGGGTTTGACAGAACAGGAATAGAGCCATTGCACTGAGCTTCCTCAACACAATGCAAAGGTAGCTTGAAATGCTAGGAAGGAGCGTTAATGCTATGTGTGTGAGGAAAATCGTATAGATCGAGGCCATGCAAAAACATCATACCAGGCTGTACTTGGAATGACACCTCGGTGTAATAGTACACATAAAAATCATAACAGTTTAAAACCAACATATGCATATCCATGATTTGATCAAAATGTCAAATAATTGAATCAAAGTTTTCATATTAAAAATAGTCAAATGCTAAATGGGTGGTGGTTTAATACATATGTAACCAAGGTGTGTTCGAGACCAAGGGGTGATAAGCATGGAAACAACCATGTTCATGATAAAATAAGACAAATAAACGATAAACCATATGAGCATTAATCCTTTGTTGTAGGGAAACATGAATTCCAACTGCGGGTTTTCATGCTTGCAGTCATGAAAATGAAATTGAAAAGTAGGTACGCAGAAAGTGATGGATAATGGTGTCGTTTAATGAGAAAGGATGCGACGAGTAATGAGAATTTAAAAACCCTGTGTAGGCAGCTTGTAAAAATAGAGATTAATATGGCTGCCAACAAAACCTTGATGGGCCACTTGAGTTTCCAGATCGCAGATGAGAAGAACAAGGAATGGTTCATTGCTTCCCTCTTGCCACACATCAGAGTTCCTCTGATGCAACAGAAGATTACTTCATAGGCTGAGGCACTGGAAATTTCCATGAAATCAGAATCATCCCCAATGGGAGAATCCAACTCAGGTATGAGTCAAATCTTGAGTCATCTAACTAGTTTGTCTCTGTAGGTTGAATATATGAAGAAAGACAAGGGAAAATAAAAAAGAGAAGACATGTGGTGTGTCATATGAAAATTATAAGGCCATGACAAGGAACATTGTCCCCTATTCCATGAATACTTGGCCTCTGGAGCTCCGATCCCTTTGAAGAAAGTTTCCCTACCCTGGTGCGAGGTATGTAGAAATAGACATCGCCCTAGTGAGTGATATTACATGCAAAAATATGTTCAGACACAGACAAATTTGTATTGCACGTTTTTTAAGTCGGCAGGGCATGATGATAGGGATTGTAGGGATTATGACCTCATGTATGAAAGTTCAAGGGACATATATGAAATTCAAGGTGAAGTACAAAAAGAAGGAAGAATTGCGTAGTATAACTCCCTTGAGAGAGGAAACTTCAACCCTCATGGTGGAATCTGAGGAAGAGGAAGAGGAGGAGGTATGGGTCGAGGTCGATAAAAAATAATCTGCTATAACTGTGCACAGCCAGGACACTTGGCAAGGGATTGTCAGAACCCTTGTACCACTTGAAGCTATTGCAGCTCGTTCTAGCATGTTATCTAGGAATGTCCAACATTGCTGGCTAAACTTCAAGAGAGACGAGGACCTCAGCACAACATGCAAATACAAATAATTAAAGTAGAACCTCATGGAGAAGATCCCAAAGTCACTGTTATCACTAGAGGAGGCGTTGTTATAGGAGAGGATAGAGTAATCCAAGGAAAGAATAGAGAAGAATCAAGAGTTAGGAAAGCTACAGAGAAGACACAAGTGTTTGATCCAAAGAAAGAAAGACAAATCTTTGAGGAGGCAAGAAAATAATTTGGGAGAGACCAAGGATCTTCATCTAAGATATGACTATAAGTAAGAGAATGTGGGATTCCTTTGGCATTTGATCTGTCTGCCTCACTTGAAGATCAAAAAGAGGTGAGTAAACTTGTCAGTTTGTTGTATACGTTTATAGAGATAATTAAAGATGAGAAATATATACAAGAACTGCAAACTTTGGTTAGACAGTATGAGATAGGAAGGGTAGATCCTTTACTGAATAAGGCAGTACATCAATTATCCAAGAAGGGAAGGAAAAATAAATAACTACACCTTAATGCTCAGATTGGAGAGTATGATATATACTATGTGGTCCTTGACTTAGGGTCAGAGGTCAATGTCATGACAAAGCAGACCTAGGAACTGATGGGAAAACCTAAGTTGATCTATTCCCCTATCAAGCTTAGGATGGATAACCAGAAGGAAGTAAGCCCCTTTGGAATACTGGAACATGTCCCTGTGGACATTGACAGAGTAAGGACATTTCCAGACTTCGAGGTGATTGAGATAGTTGATGATAACTGTTGGAGCCGCCCTTGTTTTTTGTTAACCCGTCACATTTTTCATTTTGGATACTTAAAATTTTAAAGNCAAAACAAGTCCACTTTCGTAAGAACGTTCGTTCTTTTTGTTTTATTTCGCAATCTCGCAAGTTGGATACTTTAATCCTTGAGTTCACACATCACGAGTCACGAAATGGCGAAGTCATTTTCAATTTTCGCCCGAGGCATTAAATAGGGTAAAGTATTTTAACTCATGATTTGACGTTGTCAGGGTTTCATGCCTCGGCGTTCGTCAAACCCAAGTTTTTATTTTTACAGCCCCGAGAGCCAAGAACACGAGGTACTTTTGTGATAACCCTGGTCAAGGATTAAAGTCAAAAGCTAACCATGGTTGAGTCTGTTATCGGCGTCTCGCCACTCGGCGTTATCCTTTCAAAAGTTACAGCGTCTAAAGCCAAGACTCATGAAGTCGTGACGTAATTATAGCAAGATTAATTAGTCGCCTAATCTAAGATTTTCTTACCTTAAATTGAGCCTTAATTATCGCCATCTCGCAGTTTCCCGACTCGGCATACTAATCTCCCAGAAACTTGTCTTCGAAGTTCCGAGTTGCGATATGGCGAATAAATTGATTATAAAATTAATGTTGCTCCAAATCAGGATTATTGTTAATTAATCTAAAATCGGTACTCGGAGTCTTGCGAGTTGAAGACTCAAAATGTTAAAAGAAAATCCATGATGTAGCGAACGGCGAGAAATTGATTAACGTTGGTAAGATTTGATATTTTAAGATAAAGCAAGATATGTCCCGTGCCCCGAGGCTTGCACGTTTCCCAAGGTATCCATCTCTCTCCCCGCTCCGACTGACTGTCAAACCATCAAAAATTGATGACATTAATGAAGAATTAGGGTGAATCCACGAATATAAGATCGGATTTTACGTAATTAATTTGTTTCTAATGACGATTTGATAGGATTATTTCGAAAAGTACCGAATTTTCAAATATATACAGGAGTTTCATTTTATTATAATGAAAACGTTTTTCATAAGAATGCGGAGCTCATCATTTTTCGAGTGAAATAATTTCTGCATGTATACGCAGGTCTATCGCAGAAGAGTGAAAATGCAAGCTTCAGCTATGGCTCCACGGAAAGTAGTAAAGGTGAATGTCGAGGCTGCAGGGCAAGGCTCGGATAATGTCTCCGACACTTCACCTCGGAGTGTCGACTCAGTCCCTAGCTGGTCATTTGTTTCAGATATTCTACAATCTGAGTTGGTGAATTATTCAGACTCTGACGACAACGAAAAGGACGACCTGAACACTAAATACAAGATAGTTGTGCAATCTGGAATGCACAGGGTAGCAACTAGACCACAGTTGCTTCCATATTACGATATGATCCGATGGGCGTTGGATCACATAGACTTACCCACCAGAACTATCATGAACGACCAACGGGTCACGGTCGGGACTTTTAGACCATAGCACATCCAAACCATGTATAAGCTCTCGACAACATCTGAATACACTTATGATGCTAAATTCCTGGAGGGATTCAAAGAGAAGGAGTGCACTCAATATGACAAAACCATGCCTGGTTTAATAAAATATTGGGTTTCACACTCCACGAAATTCAGAGCAAATGACCAGGGCATTTATTCAATCGCTTCCCTAGAGCCACAGTATAAGTATGTGGCAATGATGACATGCCGACTATTCGGAAGGGAGGATACATCGCATTTCTACATTGTGTGGGTGCCTCTCATGTTTTCGGTAGTAGAAGGTTGCTCGTTTAATTGGGCAAAGATACTCTCAGACAGTTTGGCCAACCGGGTCACAGAGTATCGGGAGCAGAGGGCAAGCGGGAGACCGTCCTCATTTTTCATGTCTGCATATATGATGGACGTAACATGTTCCATGACACCATTCCCTTTGATGAGCTGGGCTTGGAATCCACTCCAAGAAAAACCCGTACATGAGTATCACGACAAACTATGGGAGAATAAAGCGAACAAATTCATTTACGAAATTTTCAACTGGGTGATGGTGCCCCTGCACATCGCCATTTTTGGTCACCCACCACCTCGCATCTCAGATAGCATTTCTGCGAATCTGAGTGGTATAGCGGAATGGTATGTGGAGGCAGAGTTCTTCTATTTCAGAGTGTTCGGAGCTGCTATTCCCCCGCTTGCACTAGCACTGTTCATCCCTGACAAGCTGGCTTGTCGCGAGATTGCTCGACAAACAGTGATTGGTGGGGTGAGTAAAGAACTCAAAGCATCTTCAAAGAAGGTATGGCCGTTTTTTCCCGTTCGGCTAAATTATTATTCTTTATTGGATTTTGGGCATGCCAAAGCTGAGGCTGCAGCCCTGGAAGACCTGAGTTTGGTCTCCATTGAGTACAAAAAACATGATCCCCAGAAAATTGTGAGCAATCATTTAGCTAATTATGGGATGAAGAGGTTTGAACACTAGTGTTCACCCCTGGATGACATTTTCCGAGGGGTGAGGTCTTATGAGGAAGTGCTAGCTCGGATCCAATCTTTAGCACCCGAAGACACAGCCTCTGTATTGAGATTCTAGGAACACAGATGAAGATGTCTTCCCGTGGTGCTGCGAGGAGGGAGCCCGGGCATTTCTGAGATGAAACCGAAGGATGATGAAGGCTCCAAAGATGCAACTTCTAGTTCAGGAAAAAGATAGAGCGAGGAGGAACAAACGAAGAATCCCGAAGTAAAGGTACAGAATATGGACCTGCTAGAAACCCAGAATCTGGAAACTGAGACGACGACCCCTGAACCTCCGAAGAAGCAGGACCCGGTCGTCACCCCAGGAAAGGCAATGCAACAGATCATAGAACCCATCATTTATGTCACCCCCTTGCAGTCGACGCAAGGAAATATAGAATAAGGATGGATTTTCAATGAGGAACTGAGGCCTATCAGAGAAGAAGAACTTCCTCCAAATGAGTTCTTCTTTGACAAAAAGAGAAAAGCGATGGTGAAGAGGGAATTCTACCAGGAAGGGGAATCGACCGCTAAAAAATTCAAGGTTATGACCGATGGAAAGAACAAAAAGAATGAGCAATTCGCCACTGATATCACAGGAACGCTAGGAGCGTATGCATCGGCAAATCAATTTTTGGTTGGAGTGTTAAAAAACCAGCTTAAAAGAAGGAATCGCCTGATCAAGACTCTCAAAGCCAAAGTAGCTTCAGCCATAGAAAATGATAAAGGTCAGGTGAGCAGGGAGATAGAACTGGCCCGATTAGCTGATAAAAAGGAAATAGAAGTGCTCAAAGACAAGCTGGAGCAAGCACATCTAGTGATCTGAGACGATCAGATACAGACGGGTCAACAAAGGACTATGATTGCAGAGCTACAGGCTCAGGTAGAGACTGCTGAAAGCAAGGTGATCGATGTCGAGGGGTTTAAATCCTGAGCGACCCAGATTCAGAGCAGGATCTCTTCTACACAACAGATTTTGCTCGCTAAAGTGGGAACAATCCGAGAGGATTGTCTGTTGATGAATCGGGTTTCCGAGAACCTGACCATCAGAGAGAGAGATGCAGAAGCAACTCGGGTCACCTTCCAAGAGGCAATGATAGCCACGAACAACAGAGTTTCAGCAGGTTCTCCCGGACTCGCCCTCCCAGAGAAAACTAGAGGTAACATTTTATTGAAGGATTGGGAGCATAACATTGCCCTGGGAAAGGAACAGGCCAAAAAAGTAACTAATTCATTAGAAGAAGCCTTCAATGCTATAGATGGTGAGCTGTTGGGTATGGACAGTGGAGGTGACGCATAAACATTAATACAAATGAATGTAGAACAGATCTTGCTTGATCTGAAAGAGAAGGATGAGAGAGATTCGCCCGACATCTCTCAGATGGATACGGTGGACATGGCGAAAGTTGACAAGCACTTAATCCAACCTAGCGCACAACTAAGTGCCCTTGACATCGTCGATGCACAAATGGAGGACAAGCTGCAGCAGTTAGCCCGAGAATGTTACTTCGCCGAGGCCAGCTGTCAAGCGGAACCTTCGCAGCTCGTATCTCAGTTTGTGGAAAAATGTATCGCCTGCACCGAATCCGTGCGAAGACAAGCACCTGGCACCAATTGAAAATAGAGTAGTAGAAAGGGAGCTATTGCACTCCTCTTGGTTGTAACCGAATTTGTGAAACCATTGAGATTTTAACTGATCTGTAAAATTGTATAAATATATCATAGAAAGAAATAAACTAGGATGGACCTTTTTTGTGTCGATTGTAATAGAGTTTTTTGCATTCGAGAAGTTAATATAAGAAAATCTGGAGATTCTCGATTCCGTCAAGACTGTGGTA
The DNA here is from genome assembly GCA_032191745.1 of Picea mariana. Taxonomy (NCBI): domain Eukaryota; kingdom Viridiplantae; phylum Streptophyta; class Pinopsida; order Pinales; family Pinaceae; genus Picea; species Picea mariana. Next base: position 28,414 of record JASDQU010306637.1, read on the forward strand.
CAAGTTTGTTTCTTCATGTTTCATGTTTCATTTCATTCCATTATTCATAATTGATCTGCTTCGTTATAACTTAGTAAGAACACTACTATAACGAAAGGATTTTGGTTTTCTGCATTTGTTTATTGTCTTTCCTCTGCACCAGCTACCAGCGGGTGTAAGACCAATCTGCACTTTTTAGAATTCTATATATATTCTTTGCTATGTCAGTTATCTCCTTACTAATTTCTTCTTTTCTTTATATGTGAATTTTCTCTTTGACAGGAATCTTGCGTTATATGAAGCTAAATGTATTTCTCTCACATCACACCTTTTATTAAAATATAATACAGTTACGGGAAAGAGCCTTCAATTTGCATTGTTATTATATTCCAAAAACGTAAAATTCTCTTTATTTCGACCAAATTGAGACAGCATTTAATCTCTCTTTAAATCCTTTCATACTCTTACTGTTCCTCCATGACTGTCCCTGCAGCAACACAACCTAATATCGAACCTCGACTATCGAACCAAATGCATATTGCCTTAAACCTTTTTGACATAATCCTTAAAACTGCTAATAACTGGGAAGAACTTGAACGTTCATGGGCAGCCATTGAACAAGATATAACTGCTCAGGAATAGTTAGAAGCTAGACGAAGCGAACGTAGAAGTCTTCCCTAGTTTCCTTTACCAAAGGTTGACGTTACCCTTTTACCCATCGTTCACATACTTTCGGATGCCTTGACACTGTACTTTTAAGCCTTAAGTACAGACTCAAGAACAACATCTTTCTGGTGCCATTGCCAGGGAGTCAAGTTACGAAATTTTTTTCCTGGGAAAACAACATTTATTTCGTTGAAAGTGTTACTCCTTGATAGTGAACATAGAGTACACACTTTTTTAAGGATTTTTCAATCTTTCACTTGGCAACTCCATGAAAACATAAACTGGCATCTGTTAGAAGGAATACCAGACAGAACCCGGATGGTAAGCTGATTACGCCTGCTACTGATCCCGAAAAAAATTTAAAGACTAAAAACCCACTTTTAAAGACTAAATGCCATTCAGAACCTTCTACTTCACGCAGTCTTCTGTTTGATACCAAAGATCTGACATCGAACTGCTCTAAATTTAAGAGTGAGATTCATTCGACCTCCCCATCCGTACTTAAGGGAAAAGGTTCTCTAGAAAGTTCGTTGACAGTTGACATACCAGCTTTTCTTCGATAGAACTTCCCGGTCTCACCTGATTCCAAAGAGTGTGTTACACACTCATTTTCTACACCCAAGTCGATGGCAGCCGCCGGAGGAGGTTGTGGAGGTCAAGGGAATGTCCCTCCTCCCAGAGTTTTCACAAAGGATGCAACGAGATATGCTCCCCTGGTTTTGCCCGTCTCCCTCCATGATTTGCCTGAAAATTACATCAAAAACCTTCCTAAGTTCACTGGGGAGGGAGATCTAACTGCAGTCGAGCATATAAATTTCTTTGAACAGTTTACAGACATCTGTGGTATCGAGCACGAAGATGTCTATTCGATACTCCTTGTCCAGACCTTTAAAGGATAGGTCCGAACTTGGTTTCGGAGCCTCCTCGCAGCTTCTATTCGGACATATGATGCTTTGGAAGATGCTTTCCTCAGACATTGGGGAGAGCAAAAAGATCACTTATATTACCTTACCGAGTTTGGGTCCCTAAAGAAAAAGAACTCAGAAACAGTCATGGAATTTATTCTGAGATTCAACAAACTGTATAATAAGATTCCAGCCGCAGTTAAAACTTCTGAACCCTCAACCAAAGTAACCTTCGCGGGAGCTTTCGAACTGGATTTCGCACTACTTTTACGAGAAAGAAGAGGATCCACCCTAAATAGAATGCAAGATGATGCTGTCGAAATAGAATCTAATATGATGGCTTTAGGTAAATTAAAAGCTAAAGTAGAAATAGTCAACCGCGAAAATAGATGCTATAGGGAACCAGCGAGTCCTTCGGGGTCGAATAGATACACTGATGACAGAGTAGAGGATATGGCCCGAGTAATTAAAGAACTATCCAACAAAATCTCTAGGATGGAGTTGGACCAGGTTAAAGCTGATTCTTCTAATAAAAAGGACTTCAGGAGGAACCCAAATCCCCAAAATCAACAGAGACAAATAAAGAACGAAGATAAAAAAGTACAAGCTCCACTAAAAAGTGAAAATTTTATAGGAGCAAACGACCTCCAAGATTTCAGAGATTTGGAAGATGAAGTCACGAATTTTGGCGATGAATGTTCGCAGCCATATCTGATTCATGAAGACTATGAAAAATATTTGAATACCCCACAACCATCTAATGAGGATGAAGAAGGTGATCACACTGACCTCTGTGTATCTCAACCAGAAACAAAAATGATAGTGGCTGAGTTTCAACCAAAATACAACCTAAGATATAAAAATAAGCCCACCTCAATGGATCTACCTAAGAGAATCCTTAAAAAAGGTCAAGCTCATGAACCTCCTTCGGAAGAGACCTTGTTACCCAACAACAAAGCCAAGGTAGCAAGCACTCAAGAGTCCGAAGTGAAAAAAGTTGAAACTCAAACACAAGAAACCGAACATGTAGATAAAGTCACTTCTTCAACTAGGATCACGAGTGATAAAGCGATCCAGACAGTTAAGACAGAAAGAAAAAATTTGGAAGTCTCGACCAAAGAAATGGATAAGGTAAACACATCTTTCAGTTTGGAAAATGAGTTAAACAAAATTAAGATACCAATTCCTTTGGTAGAATTAGCAAAAAATCCCGCTTATCGCAAGAAAATTGCCAAAGCGATGGGTGTCTATGAGCTAGAAAGTCAGTCTAATGTTATAAAATTGGAAGATAATAGACCTAACATCACCTTTGTTCCCCATTTTGAAGGGTCCAAAGACAACATCACTCCCTTTTATATCACCCTGAATATACATGATCAGTTGTTGCATAATTATATGTTAGACTTAGGGGCTTCTCATAATGTTATGCCCAAAATTATAATGGAGAAGTTGGGTCTCCAGATCACGAGACCTTATGGAAATCTGTATTCTTTAGATTCAAGGAAGGTTAAATGCATGGGGATGATAAAGGATCTGGTAGTTACCCTAGTGCAGGTCCCTGTTAAAAGTATCCTAATGGATGTGGTTATCGCCGATATCCCCCCTAAGTATGGTATGCTGTTATCTAGGTCATGGGGGGCCAAGTTGCGAGGTTACCTTCAGTTAGATATGTCTTATGCCACAATCCCTGTATTTGGTGGTCAGTTCACTCGTTTATACAGAGAAACAAGATTAGCGTATACAGTTAGTGACCCTCAAAACCCAAATAACTTTCCCATTTACGTTGCAGACCAAGCTCTGGGGAATTGCATTTTGTCTTTCGATGATGGTCTAGATAGTTTCCTGGAAGAAATCGATGCAAAGCAAGAAGAGTTAAGCCCCTTGACAGAAGAGCTATGCAATACTGGTGTATGGAAAATGTACTTTGATGGTGCTTCGTCTTCTGAAGGAGCTGGCGCTGGGGTACTTTTGGTAGCACCTGAAGGTAAGTTCATTGTTCCTTTCTCCTATCATTTGCAGTGGGACATAGATTACACCAATAACGTATGCGAGTATGAAGCATTGATCTTAGGATTAGAGGTTGCAAAGAAGTTGAATATAAAAAACTTGGAGGTATACGGTGACGCGGAATTGATAGTAAGACAAGTGAACCGACAGTACCTAGCTAGGCACCCCAGACTAAGAGCTTATAGAAATTGTACTTGGGATCTCATCGAAATTTTTTTCTCATCTGTAAATATCCATTTTATCCCTCGCACTGAGAATATGCATGCCGATGCATTGGCCAAGGCATCTTCAACCTTTTCTCCTCCCACGACAGTCAAACTGAAATATCACATTGAAATTAGATACAAACCCTCTATACTAGACAATATCCGACACTGGCAGGTTTTTGAAGATGACGAACAAATCAAGAAGTTTCTTACAGCAGTAGGTGAGTTCTCTGAAACTCATCCAAACCAAGAGAATCAAAATGACTCGATGTGGATTATGCAATAAGGGGAAGATCCTGAAACCTTCCGAGAAAAAATAGCAAATCATCGTATGTTGGTCCTTAAAAACAACCAAATTCTGAAAGGCTTAATTCCTTTAGAAAGACTTTTCAATCAGAACGACATACTTGTTAAATCCACTTTGCAGCCCCAACTAGAAGAAGTGGAGGACTGCGATATAGGAACTAAAAAAGAATCCAGGATAGTAAAGATATCTAAGTTCCTCCCTCCCAAGGTAAAAGTCTAGTATAGAGACCTACTCAGACAGTACAAAGATGTTTTCGCCTGGTCCTATGATGAGCTTAGAATTTATGAAACTTCCATAATTGAGCACAAGATACCTTTAAAACCCGGGGTCAAGCCGTTTAGGCAAAAGCTTAGGAAAATTAACCCCATTTTGTTGCCTGTGATTGAAAAGGAAGTTAAGAAGATTTTAAATGCGAAAATAATTGTACCTCTGAGGTACTCGGACTGGGTGGCAAATTTGGTCCTGGTCAGGAAAAAGAATGGAGAAATCAGACTGTGTGTTGATTTTCGAAACTTGAATAAGTCTTCTCTTAAGGATAATTATCCGCTCCCAAAAATGGACCACGTCCTAGAAAAGGTAGTTGGAGAAAATCGAATGTCTATGATAGATGGGTTTTCTGGATATAACCAAATCGCCATGAATGAGAAAGACAGAGAAAAAACTGCTTTCACCACACCATGGGGTACATTCATGTATGACAAAATGCCGTTTGGTTTGATGAATGTAGGAGATACATTCCAACACGCTATGGACATTGCTTTCGTAGGAGAAAGAGACAAGTTTGTGGTTATCTACCTCGACGATTTGACGGTTTTCTCTAAAACCGATGAAGAACATTTAGTCCATCTAAAACAGACTTTCGAAAAATGGTATGGTCTGTCTTTGAACCCAAAGAAATCACATTTCGCTATGCGGGAAGGTAAGCTTCTGGGGCATATCGTATCTAAGGATGGGATCAGGATTGATCCTTAGAGGATTGAAGCAATAGAAACTATAAATATTCCCAGAAACGTAAAAGAAATTCAATCTTTCTTAGGTACAATAAATTTTTTACGAAGGTTTATCCCTAATTTTGCTGAGATTGTCAAATTGATCACTATAATGTTGAAGAAATATAACATAGTTAATTGGACGACCGAGGCTAAATCATCGTTCGCACATATTAAAAAAGTCATCAGGGAGGCACCTGTGTTAGCAAGCCCAAATAACTTGAAAGATTTCCTCATCTTCTCGTTTTCCTCTGAACATACTATCGCCGCGGTGTTACTGCAAAAGGATGATGAAGGCTTCGAACGACCGATCGCGTTTTTTAGCAAGAGCCTTAGAGACGCCTAATTAAAGTATGACATAATAGAAAAACAGGCGTACGCAATGGTGAAAGCGCTAAAAGCATTCAGAACGTATGTACTGCATTCAAAAATTATCGCGTACGTGCCAACCAGTGTTGTGAAAGATATATTGGTATAGCCAGATAGTGATGGAAAACGAGGGCGCTGGCTCGCTAAAATACAAGAATTCGATCTGGAAGTCAAGCCAACTAAATTGATAAAGGGGCAGGGTCTGGCCAAACTCTTGGCTGAGTCGAATCTTAGATCTCTTGATATTAATTGCCTCCAAGGGGAAGACGGAGACACACACTTGCACGAGCCGGATGACCAGACAGATCCAAGCAAGGTTGAAGAAAAATTCATATCGCTAGGCTGGTATAAAGACATA
>JASDQU010306637.1:38880-65846 GCA_032191745.1 Picea mariana
CAGTATAAGTATGTGGCAATGATGACATGTCGACTATTTGGGAGAGAAGACACTTCGCATTTCTACATCTCGTGGGTGTCTCTCATGTTTCAGGTCGCAGAAGGTTGCTCGTTTAATTGGGAAAAGATACTCTCAGACAGTTTGGCCAACCGGGTCACAGAGTATCGGGAGCAGAGGGCAAAAGGGAGACCGTCCTCATTTTTCATGTCTGCATATATCATGGACGCAGTATGTTCCATGACACCATTCCCTTTGATGAGATGGGCTTGGAATCCACTCTAAGAAAATCCCGTACATGAGTATCACGACAAACTGTGGGAGAATAAAGCGAACAAATTCATTTATGAAATTTTCAACTGGGTGATGGTGCCCCTGCACATCACCATTTTTGGTCACCCACCACCTCTCATCTCGGATAGCATTGCTGCGAATCTGAGTGGTATAGAAGACTGGTACGTGGAGGCAGAGTTCTCCTATTTCAGAGTGTTCGGAGCTGCTGTTCTCCCACTTGCACTACCAATGTTCATCCCCGACAAGTTGGCTTGTCGCGAGATTGCCCGACAAACAGTGATTGGTGGGGTGAGTAAAGAACTCAAAGCATCTTCAAAGAAGGTATGGCTGTTTTTCCCCGTTCGACTAAATTCTTATTCTTTATTGGATTTCGGGCATGCCAAAGCTGAGGCTGCAGCCCTGGAATACTTGAGTTTGGTCTCCATTGAGTACAAAAAACATGATCCCCAGAAAATTATGAGCAATCATTTAGCTAATTGTGGGCTGAAGAGGTTTGAACACAAGTGTTCACCCCTGGCTGACATATTCCGAGGGGCAAGGTCTTATGAGGAAGTGCTAGCTCAGATCCAATCTTTAGCACCCGAAGACACAGCCTCTGTATTGAGATTCCAGGAACACAGATGAAGATGTCTTCCCGCGGTGCTACAAGGAGGGAGCCCGGGTGTTTCTGAGATGGAACCGAAGGATGATGAAGGCTTCAAAGATGCAACTTCTGGTTCAGGAAAAATCTAGAGTGAGGAGGAACAAACGAAGAAGTCCGAAGCAGAGTTACAGAATCTGGACCGGCCAGAAACCCAGAATCCGGAAACTGAGATGAAGACCCCTGAACCTCTGAAGAAGAAGGACCCAGTCGTCACCCCAGGAAAGGCAACGCAGGAGATTGGAGAACCCATCACTTCTGTCACCCCCTTGTAGTCGACGCAAGGAAATATAGAAGAAGGATGGATTTTCAATGAGGAACTGAGGCCTATCAGAGCAGAAGAACGTCCTCCAAACGAGTTCTTCTTTGACAAAAAGAGAAAAGCGGTGGTGAAGAGGGAATTCTACCAGGAAGGGGAATTGACCGCTAAAAAATTCAATGTTATGACTGATGGAAAGAACAAAAAGAATGAGCAATTCTCCACTAAGATCGCAGGAACTCTAGGAGCGTATGCATCGGCAAATTAATTTTTAGTTGGAGTGTTAAAAAACCAGCTTAAAAGAAAGAATCGCCTGATCAAGACTCTCGAAGCCAGAGTAGCTTCAGCCATAGAAAATGCTAAAGGCCAGGTGAGCGGGGAGATAGAACTGGCCCGATTAGCTGATAAAAAGGAAATAGAAGTTCTCAAAGCCAAGCTGGAGCAAGCGCATCTAATGATCCGAGATGGTCGGATATAGACGGGTCAACAGAGAACTATGATTGCAGAGCTGCAGGATCAGGTAGAGACTGTTGAAAGCAAGGTGATCGATGTAGAGGGGTTTAAATCCTGAGCGACCCAGATTCGGAGAAGGATCTCTTCTGCACAATAGAGTTTGCTCGCTAAAGTGGGAACAATTCGAGAGGATTGTCTGTTGATGAATCAGGTTTCCAAGAACCTGACTGTCAGAGAGAGAGATGCAGAAGCAGCTCGGTTCACCTTCTACGAGGCGGTGATAGCCACGAACAACATAGTTTCGACAGGTTCTCCTGGACTTGCCCTCCCAGAGAAAACTAGAGGTAACATTTTATTGAAGGATTGGGAGCATAACATTGCCCCGGGCAAGGAACAGGCCAAAAAAGTAACTAATTCATTAGAAGAAGCCTTCAATGCTATAGATGGCGAGATGTTGGGTATGGACAGTGGAGGTGATGCAGAAACATTAATACAAATGAATGTAGAACAGATCTCCCTCGATCTGAAAGAGAAGGATGAGAGAGATTCGACCGACATCTCTCAGATGGATACGGTGGACATGGCCAAAGTTGACAAGCACTTAATCCAACCCAGCGCACAACTAAGTGTCCTCGACATCGTCGATGCACAAATGGAGGACAAGCTGTAGCAGTTAGCCCGAGAATGTTACTTTGTCGAGGCCAGCTGTCAAGCGGAACCTTCGCAGCTCGTATCTCAGTTTGTGGAAAAATGTATCGCCTGCACCGAATCCGCGTGAAGGCAAGCACCTGGCACCAATTGAAAATAGAGTAGGAGAAAGGGAGCTATTTCTCTCCTCTCGGTTGTAACCAAATTTGTGAAACCATTGAGATTTTAACTGATCTATAAAATTGTATAAATATATCATAGAAAGAAATAAACTAGGCTGGACCTTTTTTGTGTCGATTGTAATAGAGTTTTTTGCATTCGAGAAGTTAATATAAGCAAATCCGGAGATTCTCGATTCTGTCAAGACTGTGTTACAAGTTTGTTTCTTCATGTTTCATGTTTCATTTCATTCCATTATTCATAATTGATCTGCTTCGTTATAACTTAGTACGACCACTACTATAACGAAAAGATTTTGGTTTTCTGCAATTGTTTATTGTCTTTCCTCTGCACCAGCTACCAGCGGGTGTAAGACCAATCTGCACTTTTCAGAATTCTATATATATTCTTTACTATGTCAGTTATCTCCTTACTAATTTCTTCTTCTGTTTATATGTGAATTTTCTCTTTGACAGGAATCTTGCGTTATATGCAACTAAATGTATTTCTATCACCTCACACCTTTTATTAAAATATAATACAGTTACGGGAAAGAGCCTTCAATTTGCATTCTTATTATATGCCAAAAACATAAAATTCTCTTTATTTCGACCAAATCGAGACAACATTTAATCTCTCTTTAAATCCTTTCATACTCTTACTGTTCCTACATGAATGTCCCTGTAGCAACATAGCCTAATATCGAACCTGGACTATCGAACCAAATGCATATTGCCTTAAACCTTTTTGACATAATCCTTAAAACTGTTAATAACCGGGAAGAACTTGAACGTTCATGGGCAGCCATTGAACAAGAGATAACTACTCATGAACAGTTAGAAGCTAGACGACGTGAACGTAGAAATATTCCCTAATTTCCTTTATCGAAGGTTGACGTTACCCTTTTACCCATCGTTCACCTACTTTTGGATGCCTTGACACTGTACTTTTAAGCCTTAAGTACATACTCAGGAACAACAATAACTATCCTTACCCTACGCTGTTAGGAATTGATTGGGCTTTCAATAATTCCACTGTGGTCAATTTAAAGAAAAGATGAATGATGTTTGAAGGAGATGGCCTTAGGTTCATTGCACCTTTAGATCTCGATGAAGGTCAGCGATACACATAGCCCATGAGAGAAGAATACCATGCATATGAACTAGAAAATATATAAAAATTAACATATAGATACCATGATTTCATTAATCCTATAGCGGATGGGAGCCTAAGCTGGTGAAGTGACAATGTATGTTCATCAGATTCATAAGAAGCACTGGAGAATGGGCAGAACAAAATGTATGAAGTATCTACAAGGAGATGTGATAGATTAACCAGAGAAGTATGATGGATTGGCACAACAGTAAGTAACTTACCCACCTTTGATGGTCTAAATCCTTTATAAACCTTCTTGTCAGACTTTGAAGAAAGTGTACCAATGAAAAAACGATTGTTGGCAATGGATGAGGCCTTGAAAGCCACACCAACAAGATGGTGGGGGACACATAAAAACAACATTACATATTGGGTACAATGTCTCACTTTGATGACAGTGTGATTCTCAACATAGGTAGAAGGCTGCGAAGCTAGGTACACAGGTCAAAGCTGCCCAAAGGACCATGTGCAAAGTTGTGAGGAAACTTGGAGCAACATCCCTCAAGAATAGTAGGTTCACAAATTCATTAACACGCTAGACACAATCCCTATCAACTGGTACCTACAAGCAGAACTGTGCCTCATCACCGTAGATTGGGAAGGTATGAATTAGAATTTTGTAACTACCTTCTTATTCGAAAGTCAATATCCTACAGTAGATCAAGAATTACAGGTTGTAAGATAGAAATTATTTGAGGAAGCATCTAGTCTCCCTTTATAACAAGAAGAGTACGAATGGACTACGCCTCTCCAAAAAATGCAAGGTTGTTACAACATAATTGCTGATGAAGACGACGATCCTAGGAAGATGAACATCACAGAAACAAAAGGCCATAGAGATGTGGAAGGACCAGAAGTTGAGCTACCATTTATTGGACCACCGATCAAGATCAAGAAATTTATTATTGGAACAGAGAAAACACCGAAGCTTGAAAATGTTGGAGATTATTGGGATGTTGCCACTATTGACTAGATCACATAATTGCTACATGATTATCAGGACTTGTTTCCAATCAAGTTCACTGATATTAAGGGCATTAAAGGGCCTGTGGGAGAGATGAGGATCCCTTTGAAACCATATGCAAGACCTATAAAACAGAGAACCTACATATTGAACCCTAAATATAAGGAAAAAGTGAAGATTGAGATCGACAGAATGTTGGAAGCATGGATTATAGAACCCGTTGAAGAATCAGAATGGATTAGCCCTATGGTGGTACAAGACAAGAAGACAAGAGAGATCAGGATCTTCGTAGATATCAAGAAGATGAATGATGCATGTTTCCATGATCCCTTCCCCATGCCATTCACTGACGAAGTGTTAGATAATGTAGGAGGCCAGGAGGTATATTCTTTTACAGATGGATGTTCAGGATACCACCAGATCTGGATTTCCAAGGAAGATAACCATAAGTCCACCTTTTCCACAGAATGGGGATCCTACCAGTATACAGTGATGTCGTTTGGATTGAAGAATGCCCCAGCTATATTTTCTAGGGTGGTGGTCGAAGCATTCAAGGAGTTTCTACATAAGTTTATAGAAGCATACTTTAATGATTGGACTATTTTTAGTTTATTGAAAAATCATATTGAATGTTTAAGGCTAATGTTGGACAAGTGTAGGCAGTGTCAGATTGCCTTAAACCTGAAGAAGTGCATTTTATTTTCACCACTTGGAGTGTTGTTAGGTCATATTTTATGCAAGTAGGAATTGCTGGTAGATCCATATAAAATTTCCATTATAGTTGATCTACTCTCTCCTACTTCAGTCAAATAGTTGTGCACTACGATGGGACACGCTGGATATTACAGGAAGTTCATTAAAGTCTATGACCAGATTACAACACCTATGAATAAGATTTTGAAGAAAGACTGTCAATTTCATTGGACAAAATAATGCCAACAGAGCTTTGAGATGCTGAAACAAAAACTGGTTACCGCGCCTATTTTGGTTTTCCTAGATTGGAGCAAGGAATTTCACGTGCATGTCGATGCATCTTCTATTGCATTAGGAGTTGTGTTAGCACAACCAGGAACATGAGACATCGACCACCCAATATATTTTTCTAGTAGGAAACTATCCACAACAGATATTAATTACACCACCACTAAGAGAGAAGGGTTAGTCATGGTGTATGCACTGCAGAAGTTCCGCTACTACTTGTTGGGAGGACACTTTAAAATGTTTACTGATCACTCTGTGGTGAAATACCTAGTCAACAAGCTAGTGTTGGGGGGGAGAATATGAAGATGGATTATGCTATTTCAAGAATATGATTTTGAGATTGTGGTTAAGCTAGGAAGAATGAACAAAGGTCCTGACCACTTGTCGAGGTTGGAACATGGAGAAGAGCCTACTAGTTTGGAGGATACACTGTCATATGCACAATTACTAGCCATTAGAAAGATTGATGACCACTTTGAAGAATTAGTCCAGTTCTCATCAAAAAGAATGGAACCTAGTGAATATACAATCACCTAGAAGAAATAACTAGTAGTGCACACTGTAGAATTTTCACTTATAACTGGACAACTATACAAGATGGGACCTGATGAGATAATGAGGAGGTGTGTTATGGAAGCAGAGTGACCATTGATCATTGCCAAAGGTCATAAAGGAATCAAAGGAGGAAACTACGTAGGGAAAGCAACTACGCATAAGGTTCTTTGAGATGGCCTTTGGTGGCCTACCTTACACAGAGATGCTAAGGACTATTACAGAGCCTGCGATGTATGCCAAATTGTTGGGAAACTGTCCAGAAGAGATGAAATTTTTTTATCACCACAACTGAACCTACAATCATTTGATAAATGGGCCATTGACTTCATAGGACCTACAAACCCACCAAGAGAGCACACAGGAGCAAGGTACATAATCACTCCGACATAATACTTGACCAGATGGGCTGAAGCAAGAGCAGTTAAGGACTGTAGTGCAACTACAGCTGCGTGATTCATATTTGATGACATCATAACTAGGTTTGGATGCTCGAAGATCCTTATGAGTGATCAAGGCACACATTTCATCAATAAAATAGTTGAAGCCTTGACTGAGGAATTTGTTGTCCACCATCAGAAGAGCACACCTTACCATCCATAAGTGAATGGGACAATTGAATAATTCAACAAGATCTTGGAGACAATGCTGGTGAAGATATCTAGTGTGAACAGGGATGACTGGGATTTAAGAGTACCAACAGTATTATGGGCCTATAGAACCACTTGAAAGAAACTGACCATGAAGACCCCCTTCAAGTTGGTGTATGGTCTCCAAGTTATTGTCCCAATGGAACATTTGGTACCAATCTTAAGAGTTGTTTCCTTTACAAACATGGATGACACTAGCATTGTTCGAGAGAGGCTTGTGCAGTTGGTCGAACTGGAAGAAGAAAATTTCATCGTAGGATTTCACTAGCAGGTTTAGAAGGAAAGGGAGAAGGTTTACCATGACAGACACATCAAGAAGAAGGTATTTAAGAAAAGTGATCTGGTACTTGTATATGACAGTAAATTCATTGTTGAGCCTCCAAATTGACATCCCCATTATCATATTATACTCCTCATTTATACCTTTTTGGCCTACCTAAACTTGGATCAATGATAAATAACCCTACCTCCGGTCACTGATAAGTTCATAAGATAAAGTACAATTGGATTTATGCATTTTGTGGTTTCTTAAGGTATGAGATTAAATATTTCATGTACTAATGTTTAAAATTGCCATGTGTAGCCTTTGACCTTTGGATAAAGTCCAACACTTCTATGTCAGCTCAGTTATCTGGTACTTGTGCGCTAGATTTCCCACTGTCTGAATTTGGTACCAAGCGCATCTTCCGTTCAGATCCGGTACCCACAGACCATTCACTGTCGCGATCTGGTACCAATGATCACATACTGTTCTAGTCTGGTACCAACCAATTTCACATTGTTTAGATTTGGTACTATCTACTGAATCACACCTGTCATGATCTGGTACCAATACAAGAAAAACTGAGTATGCTAAGATTGTCTCTAGATCGTGCCCAAGATCATTGTTGAGTGTTTATGAAATAATCAAATTCTAGCAAGACTATGTTAATCCAGTTTGTTTGTTGCTTCATCCTCATACACTTTGTGTCATGAGGATGAAGATTAAAATATGTAACCGAATATACAAATTTAACAACTGTTGATTTGTAAAAGATTTCACCTCCTTATGTTTCATGACTAAGACTTTTTAAATAGTCATGGAAAGGATGGTGGAAGTAGTAGAGAGATAACATATTTCAACATATGAAGCAACGCTACATATCATAGAACATCTCTTGATATTGAATTTTGATATTCCCATGTCTTGATCAATTATGAATGAATGTGTGTTGAGTTGTTAGTATAGTTTCATGTTTTGAGGTTTTGAGTAAGAGTAATGTGTGGATTAAAGACCAACTTACTGTAGAATCCAGTCCCTGTCCTATTGAAGCAGCAAGGGTCCACTGCGCAACAAAGGTCAACATCCTTATAGAGTAGTGTTAGCATTTGATTTCAATAGTATAACTGTTAGAGCAACTAAAGCTTCTAGATGATAGCAATATAGTTTCAGTTTAGGATTTTGATTATGATTGATTAGGGATCTTTATTTACTTTATTTTTCATATGCTCTATTTTTGTTCTTATGAATTTGATTTTGCCTAATGGACATGGATGTTGGCAGCAGTAGTCAAACATAATTGGAAAAGAACTAGTGAAGTTCACAATAGCATATTGTGAACCACAACATATTCAATATACTGGCTATTGAACTACCCATGCTATGTTTTGATGATTGATGTGTGATTCCCTTTTCATAAGTCTTATTGCATAGTTAGATTTATGGGTCAGATAATAGAGTTGATCTATCAAAGAACTCCATCTCATATTTCCATGTACCCCAATGGAGTAGATAGATTCTCTGTGAAAGGCAACCAAAGTGTGTTTTAGTTTGTTTCTCAATTCAGATTATTTCTATACTCATGACATTAGAATTAGCTCTCTTACTGGTGTCTTTTAACTCTATTGATTACAAATCTGAGATTGATAATTAATGAGTGAATTATACTAATCATATAAGCAACACAACATTTTGGCACCGTTACTAGGGAGTTGCAAACGATAGGAAAGTGATTTTAGCCTAGATTGCTTGTATACATTTTTTTTAATAATTTTAAAGGCTGCTCGAGGGAGGAGGATAAAACATTTAAGACATGAGTGAAGATCCATGCAGCCAATAGAGTGGGGTTCTCTGAAGCTAGGTTTCCTTCTTTCCTTCTAAATAGAATTAGGATTTCAATTGAGTTAAGTATCAAATTTTTATTTTTATGCATAGATATATAGATAATAAGGGTAGATTTATAAGCTCTAAAGATTCAAACCGCCCCCCCACTAATTCAAATGACATTGGAGGAGGAAAATTCCACCAAGAGGGAGTTTAAGGGGAGCTAGTGAGGCTCTAGAAGAGGAACCTAGAACTGAGGAATCAACACTGGATAAGATAGAATGTGAGTCTGCTGAAGGAACTGAACATTTAGAAGAAACAAAAAATCCAGCTTCTGAACCATCTATAAGTGGAGGAGGAGCACCTAGTGAAATGGCATATGAAGAGGGAAATGAAAATGCAGCCACTAGGACTAAGACCTTCAGGTTTCCAATCTTAGATATTTCCAGAAACATCAGAATGAAAAATATCCCACTATCATCATTACCCATTTTCAGAGGTATGTCAATTGAAGATCTAGACTTATTTTTATTCGAGTTTGACATATTATGTAGAAGCTATAATTACTCATATGATGCCAAAAAACTTAATCTCTTTCTAGCCACAACAAAAGACTTAGCCTTGAGATGGTTCACGAGCTTAGGAGAAAATACAATTCTCTCTTGGGATCAAATGAAAGAAACATTTTTACGAAAATACCAAGACCATTGTAAGGATAATGCTAAAAATGACATTTTCAAAATGAAGCACACAAAAGATGAAATCCTTGAAGACTACTTAGAAAGGTTCTTATACAATTACCAGAAATCAAAATTATTCACCACATACCCAACTGTAGTAAGAAATGTATTTTTTAAAGATCTTAGAGATGACAGCATAGAATTTTTAAATTTGTTAAGTTTAGGAGATGTGCACCAAAAACCCTTTGCAGAAATTGCAGATTACTATAGAAGATACTCAAGGGGACAAGCTAAAACAGGAAAAGGACCAAGAGATTATTTTAGCAAAAATTCAAGACAAAGCTCAGGGGCTGCCACCAGAAATGAGTTAGGAAACTTATTGGATAACTTTATAACATACATCTTGAGCACAATCAATAACCAAATAGATACTCTAAAACTGAAAAAGAAACAAGAAGAAGAGGTTGTTTTTTCAATCTTCTATCCTAAATGTCAAAATAAGCACCCTAAGAAAGAATGCCCATTAAATGTCATAAAAATCTTTGGCCTATGTACACTATAGCACCCCACATCTAAGTGTCCAACTTTCCTTGAGCTATAATCCATGTATAGGGGAGGGGGAGTCTCACAAGAACAACCATACCACTCTAGGAGGCCTTGGAGAGAACAAAACCCCAATGCATTTTATGACCCTAATACACAATACCAACAACAACAATGGGGTCCTCCTCCAATTCCCTATTGCCAATGGACACCTCAACAATCTCAAACTCAACCTTGGAAACAAGGTTGGAAGGGACCTATGTATGGGAATCCCTCTTACCCTACATATCCATAGTATCCCAAAAATATTTCCCAATTACTACCTAGATTTAACCCACCTCAGATGCAAGATTCACTTCCACCTCCTACACAACAACAATTCACAACACCCTTGAACCCTAACCAATAGTAGCAAGCACCTATAAATTCTAATCAACAACCACAGAAAAAGGATGCCCACAACCCTCCTAGACAACCAACAATCCCTGCCTAGACAATTCCTAACCCTAATAATCGACCCACCCACTGTGTGTAAAATGCAGAGGTACAAACTTTTCCCACCTATGAAATTCAACTAAGATCTAGGAAAGTTGTAAATCAATCAAATTATGGAGTATTGATTCAAGAGGAAAATGATAATCATTTTGAACAAGAAAACACTCAAACCACCCCTGAAGAAGGAGAGACTTCCCCTCATATTCCAAACACTTCTCAGTCTGTAGGAGTACCTCAAAAAGTTAATCTTCCACCCTACCCTAAAAGACTATTAGTTAAGAAACCTCACCCACCCTTGCATAAAGACATAGAGGATGAGTTAGAAAATATATGTATAAAAGTACCTCTGCTGCAAGCCATCAAAGATATCCCCATATATGCCAAAATCATAAGGGATATTTTCCTTAAGAAACCAGGAAGGAAGAAGAAGGAACTTCCCCTTGTTCAGGTAGTAGGACAATTATCTAAATTTATTTCTAAAATGCCATATAAATATAATGACCCTGGGAATCCAGTAGTCACTGTTGAAATTAATGGTATTTCCTTACCAAACACACTCATTGATTTGGGTGCAACAATTAATGTAATTCCTTTTGATACTATGAAAAAAATCTAAATCAACCAATTAAGACCAACCTAAACCATGATAGAATTGGCAGATAAGTTAGTCATTAGCCCTGCAGGAATTTTAGATGATGTCATAGTTACACTAGCTTCTTGGGAATATCCAATAGACTTCCTAGTCATTTATTCTAAATCATCCTCCAAACCAGGACACCCTATGGTTCTTGGCCTCCCTTAGATGGCCAAAGAAGATGCCTTTATCAATTGTCGGTCTAGTGAGATGACTATATCCAATGTCACACATAGCCAAAAGCTTGTTCTCTTCCCTCCCGCCCAACCGACACAAGAAATACCTCTTTGGCTAGAAAATCCTTATGGAGAGGAAGCTTGCATCCGACCACTGTTAACACTTTAACAAGTAAAAGGTATGCAAGAACAATCATATGAACAAGTCTTAAGTTTATTTTTGGCTGATACAAACTGCATTGAATAGACTAGGTCTTTTGCAGAATTGTCACACATTTTCAGTTCCAAATTCCAACAAACTTGACACCCTGATATCACTCAATCATATAGTTTATCACCATATTCCTTAGATAAGGAAGAAAGTACTGAATTTTTTGAGATTATCCTAGGAAAACCTTTGTATATCAACTCTAGTTTGGAACTAGAACAAAAGATACAAGTAATTGAAATGCTCTGAAGATAGTTTGATGCCTTTGCATGGGATTATGCAGACATGAAAGGCATTCAACTTGACACATGCACACATCATATCTACACTAATGACCAAATCAGACCATTAAGACAGCCTCAACGGAGGATGAATCCAACCCTCAAAGACATTGTAAAAGAGGAATTACAAAAACTCCTTCAAACCAATCTCATGTACCCCATTTCAGATAGTCAATGGGTGTCTCCACTTGTCATAGTTCCCAAGAAAAATGGAAAGTGGAGAATATGTGTAGACTTTAGGGATTTGGACAAAGCCACCCATAGGGATTACTTTCCCTTACCATTCATTTATCAGGTGTTGGATACCTTGTCCAGAAAGAAATATTTTTCATTTCTAGATGGGATTAGTGGTTACAACCAAATACAAATAGCACTCGAAGACCAGGAGAAGACCACTTTCTCCTTCCCATGGGGAACCTATGCTTATAGGGTTCTTCCTTTTGGACTTTGTAATGCCCCAACCACTTTTCAAAGGGTTGTCCTAGCCATTTTCTCTGACTTGACCAATGATTGCATAGAAGTCTACATGGATGACTTTACAATCCATGGAAATGACTTCCAGGAAGCTTTGACCAATCTAGAAAAAGTCTTGATTAGGTGTAAAGAAACTAATCTTTCCCTAAGTAATGAAAAGTCAAAGATGATGCTAACTGAAGGTATTGTTTTGGGTAATCACATCTCTGGTTATGGAATGAGAGTTGATCCAATAAAGATTCACATCATAACACAAATCAAAATACCTTCCTCACAAAAGGATGTTTGTATCTTTTTAGGGCATGCTCTCTATTATAGAAGATTCATTCTGAATTTAACAAGCTTAGCTATTCCCTTATTTAAATTATTATTTAAAGAAGATGAATTTAATTGGAATGATAAATGCCAAGTATATTTTGAAATTCTAAAACATAAATTGTCAAGTACTCCCATATTAAGAGGACCAAATTGGTCCCTTCCTTTTCATATCTGTATTGATGCCTCAGACACAGCCTTGGGGGTAGTTCTTGGACAAAGAGAAAACCAGCTGCCTTATGCTATTTACTTTGTCAGTACAAATCTTTCCCCAACAGAGGTTAATTATACGGCCACATAAAAAGAATTGTTAGTTGTAGTCCATGCTATCAATAAATTTAGACACTATATTATAGGATACCAAGATTTTGTACACATTGATCATTCAGCCATCAAATTCCTAATGAACAAACCAGTAACACAACCTAGGGTTACAAGATGGTTGTTATTATTACAAGAGTTTAACATCAATATTATTGATAGACCCTGTAAGGATAATCTTATGGATGATTTCTTATCTATAATGATTCATCTAGGAGATAATGCACCAGTAGATGATACCTTTCCTGATGAAAATTTGTTTGCTATTTCTACATTTACTCCTTGGTATGAACATGTAGCTAACTATCTTTTAACAGGGAATATGCCTCATAAATTGTCTCCTAGAGAAAAACAAAAAGTAATTCAACTAAGTGCAAACTACATATGGCATGACGATTGTCTTTACAAAACAAGACCAGATTTGGTAATCAGGAGATGTGTAAGGGAAGATAAAATCCATGATATTCTGTAATCCTTCCATGATGGTCCTTGTGGAGGCCACTTTGCTGACGAATGGACCACTTATAAAGTTCTGCAATCTGGCTATTATTGGCCTAATATTTTCAAATATGCCTTAACTTATGTATCCAATTGCGATGAATGCCAACGAATGGGTAATCCTATTGCACAAGACCAAATGCCACTTCAAGCCCAAGTAGTCATTGAGCCTTTCGAGAAATGAGCATCAGATTTTGTAGGGCCCATTAAAACTGCATCTAAGAAGAAAAAGTGTATACTTGTATGTACTGACTATGTGACTAAGTGGGTTAAAGAAAAATCCTTACCAACTGCAAGTGAACAATCAGTGGTATATTTCCTTTTTAATGACATTTTTACTAGATTTGTTGTACCTCGAGAAATTGTGACTGATTAGGGGACTCAATTCACCTCTCATATAGGCAAATCTGTTACAGAACAATACCAGATCAAGCAAAGGAAATCTACACCTTATCATCCATAGGCGACTGGACAGGTAGAATCCATCAAAAAAGTCACTGAGTCCATTCTTACCAAAACACTATAGCTACACCACAAGGATTGGGCTGACAGATTTATAGAATCCTTATGGGATTATAGAATCACCTAGAGGAATACAACAGGACATACACCTTACAAATTAGTGTACGGGAAGCAGGTGCTTCTCCTCATAGAATTCCAGATCAAAACCTTCAGAACTATTGTACACATTGGCATGAACTTAGACAAAGCTCAGCAACAAAGGATCTTGCAAATTAATGATATGGATGAATTCAAGTAGGAAGCACTTCAAAGAACCACCCTCGTACAAGAGAAGAGAACAAAATGGCATGGCAAGTATCTTAAAAAGAAAAAATTTCAACTGGGAGATTGGGCCTTGTTGTATGACAGCAGGTTCAAGAACTTCAAAAGAAAGTTAACTACTCGTTGGTTAGGACCTTACGAAATTGACACTGTCTATGATAATGGTTCAATCAGAATAAAGAAAATTGATGAACATCAGACACCCCTACTAGTGAATGGGCACCTATTCATAATTTATAACAAACCCCTGTCAAAAGAGGAATTTTTGACACGTGTGCTACAAAATTCAGATATGCAGGTGATCAGTAAGGAAGGAGATCTTCCTACTGATCCACATTGATATACCTTTTAAAAAATTTTGTACATAGGTGTGGATTGTGTTTTGTTAATAAGCTGAAGATAACAATGGATTCTTACCTCTTTTGTTTTACTTTCACATTTTATTTTTAGTCTATTTCTATAATTTATTTTCTCTTTCACGAACTTTCTAAAACATCAATTTCAAGCATCATAATTTATAACAAACCCCTGTNATTCGGTACCAGCAGTCCTGCATTGGTCCGGTACCAATAGTGTTGATCCGGTACCAGCAGTCCTGTGTTGGTCCAGTACCAAAATTCCGTTCTCATACGGTACTATCAGGACACATCACCTAATTGACAAATAATGTTATACTTATGTCAAGCCATGTTGTAACTCCTTAAGATGGAACCAAGGAGCCGAATGCAACATCAAATGGAAGCCCTTATGAAGCAATAATTTATTTTGGTTCTATTGCTGACTAAAGGGAAGTATTTTTAATTTCTTTTGGTTCTGTTGCTGACTAAAGGGAAGTATTTTTAATATATTTTGGTTCTGTTGTTGACTAAAGGGAAGTGTTTTTAATTTCTTTTGGTTCTATTTCTTAGAAGACATAATTTTTACCTATGTTAAAGGAACAATGCTTAATATGATTCAAAGTCTATAGGTTTCCTTTATCCATCATGATTAAAAGGGATAAAAGTATATTAGCCTATAAGTAACCATTTCACCCTAACTAGACTTCGACAATAATCATTGGATTATCCTTATTAAAGAGTATCGTATGAGTATATGAACACTCTCTATCATGGGCACACTAAGAAATTTTTTATGGAAGAAGATGTATCAGTACCCTAAGGTAAATTTAGGTCATTCTCTTATGGACAAACTTAGACAAATCATACATCTAGATCGTTCTAAAAATATGCATACATAAGTTTATTTTTCCTTCAGACAAATATTTAAAGACATTCAAATAAGAGAATATACCTTCTAACTCAATACAATCCCATCCTGTAAAAGGGTTTTCAGACGAGTCTCCCTTGTCACCATGCAAAATCATTCTTTAACAAAAACTAAAATAGGTGATGATGGACAAGAAGCCTCTGATGGAAAAAGTGTTTAAGAGACTAACCCGTCGGGATATTGAACAGGTCTGCTGGCAGTGGGTACCGGTTTGTGGTATGACTAGGAAAACCCATTAGGGTACTGAACATGCATGTTGGCAATTTGACATTCTTCCTAGGAAAGGTATGTCTCTCACTAATTATCACAACTACCCCACCGAAGTATTGAACAGGCTTGCTGTCATTGGGTTCTGGTTGAGAAATGTCTCATTTATACTTGTCTGATTGAAAAATTCACTTTTGTCATAAAAAATGAATACTACAAACAAACACCACTATTGACACTTATAAGATACAAACTCCATATTAACAAAATGAATACTACAAGAAAATGTCCATTTGAGAATTACCCTAAGTCAAATTTACCAGTCTGACATCTAAATCCTATATTATCTAAGAAGGAAACTTTTTAAGAGTGATTCCTTGACTAGGGAGTCTAATCTACCTATACTGTGAAATTTATCTATAACATCTAATGATAGTAAATCTCTTAAGAAAGTTAGGTTGGATCTTTTCTTCAGGAAAAATATAAAAACCTCCCTATTTTCATTGTTGAATGATGCCCTTGTCAATAAGTCATCAGAAGAAAAGAAAACTAATTTTTTTTTTGCATGGGATCATATGCTAGGTGATAAATGTACTTTTGGAATTTGATTTGGTATCTCATCTCTTATCATTTTTTTTTCTCCCATTTGTGAACAGTGTGTTGAGGCTTTTTGCATAAGGATATGAAACATCCTTGGCATGGGGGAGGGTGAAATAGCCCCTTTCAGAACTCTATACAACCCTACAAAACCATACACAAAAGAAGAAACTCAAGTCAAGCACATAATAAAGGAGTATTCATAAATTATAGGAAATTCCAGTACTAAGCGCTCAAAAAACTCTAGCTTAAAAAGACAAACTCTGACAATACAAAGGCAGTTGCATATGCTATGGGTATTGGTTATGAAATGGTAAAAGAAAAAGTAACATGATATTATTTATTTTCCTTTGCTTATAAGACTACAAAAGGCATGAAAATGTATACTAGATCTTATGACCTTAGTATTAAAACCATGCAGCTAAATTTCACTTCCCTCATACCCATATGATTAACCTTAATCAATACCCTCACCACATAAATGATTGAAAAGATGAGGGAGGACAAAAGAACATCAAATGTGTGAATGTGGGGATGAACTGAAACAAGCATGTCGAACAATGATGAGCCACGACCCTAAAACCAAGAACGTGCTTCATACTTAAAGCATCATGAATTTATCTCGCATGATTCAACACTAAAATTCACCGCTTAGGGGTCCAATTGGCAATCCCAAACAACAATGATGCCTTGATACCAAACGTCATATCCCCATCATTGCACTAATAAGAAAAAATGAAATGACTTATCTCGGTGGTGAAGCCATCCAGAAGAGCTTCATCTTCTCTTAATTTTTCTTTGTAGCATATTCATTTAAACGCACCATTCAAATTATTGAAACCATCACCATTTCTCTGACTGTTATCCATATCTCTCCATTTTTCATAGCCTTCTCCTCCCTACGACATCCGGTACCAAACTCTCATGCTCATAGCTAACTAAACCCTTACGCTACAACTCGGTTTTCACTTACGGTTTATAAAAATGGTTGTAAGTAGACATAAACCAGTCTTCCAAATTTATAGGGAGAGCGAGGAGTTCCAGCTATGTAAAGATAAGTATGCTAGAGTGGGATGGATTCCATTTTTAGAGAAATTCATAGGTTTTCATGAGAAGGTATCACATGTATTTATTCAGGGTTACGATGGAGAAATTGTGCACATAGGAAATCTTCAGCTAACCATCAATGAAGCAACCTTAAGGGAAGCCACGGGATTACTTCGAAGAGGAGCCAAATACTTCAAAGGAGTAGGAATCAATAAATAAATGTGCCAATGATTTTTGAAGGAAGAACATCAACACCCTGATTGGAAAAAGGGGATTTCCATAAATTACATCAAAGAAGAATGTCATCCAATGCTTACTAGTCTTCAATGATTCCTCACTTGTGAGGGAAGGTATGCTATGAATTTATTATATCATCTTAGGGTTCTGATGCACTTTGAAGAAGTCCCTAAAATTGACTTCCTATATTTTTTATGGATGAGCCTGAACAAGATGGTAAGAGGTGTCAAATACCTCTCGAAAAACTGAGAAGACTAGCATTTATCATCAGGGTCTTATCAAAATGCTAGTTATACATGATATCATGAAGAGATGGTTTAGTTAGAAAACCCTCATCACTCAACACCTTTCCCCAAAAAATGAACTTGTAGAAGAATCCCAGCCTGCTCTAGATAAAAATAAGGAACCTAAGGAGAAAAAGAGAAAGGCATCCCCATAATCCTCTAGAGCAGTAAAGGATAAAGTTGGTAAGCAAGTAAGGCCCTCTTTCTTAGATAATAATACTATTAAAATTCAAGAATCAAAAGGTAAATCCAAATTAATATAGGAGATCTCAGAAATAGCGCTTGAGGAGAGGGGTCATACATCAAAATATTTGAGGAAAGAGAAGAGTAGAGATGAACAATCTATCGAACAATCTCTTGTTACCATCCCACAAACAGAGAAGAAGAAGAGGAATCTTGTGAGCACCTCTGATCCATTACCCCCTTGTAAAAGAACCACAAGGAGTATGTCAAAGAAAGGAAAAGAAGTTGCTAGTCCTCATACAAATTAATACCCAATAGATCTTACCTCCCTAGACCTATCATCCCAGGATGACATCCCTAGCTTGATAGGGGAACAAGCTACTATTACTTTGTGTGGGATGAGGGAGGAAGTGGAGGAACGAGAATGCATCTAGCCAGAGAAAATAAGGCCAACGAAGACCTTGAAAAAAGAATAGATGAAGAAGAAGATTAGGAAGTTGCAAAAACAAAACTGGGAGCTCAAACAAGAAGTGAAGGAATACCAACTACTGGATAGGTATATGAAGAAGGAAAATGAACAACTGAAAGAAACCAACCAACAAATCCAAGATGACCATGAAGATACTTATAATAAGCTCAATAAGGTACTAAGACTCCTACAATAAATTAAGGTCATAAAAAGAAAATTGAAAATAGAAGCCTCAGCTGTCAACATCATTGACCCACAGGAGTAAAGGGAATGGAGTCTCAAGTTTTGAGAAAAAAAAATTGTTTCAGTTGCATGATGACATGCAGTGATTTTGGCATGGGGGAATGTTGAGCCTCCAAATTGACATCCCCATTACCATATTATACTCCTCATTTATACCTTTTTGGCCTACTTAAACTTGGATCAATGATAAAGAACCCTACCTCCAGTCACAGATAAGGTCATAAGGTAAAGTACAATTAGATTTATGCATTTTTTGGTTTGTTAATCTAGAAGACTAAATATTTCATGTACTAATGTTTAAATTTTCCATGTGTAGCCTTTGACCTTTGGATGAATTCCAACACTTCTATGTCAACTCAGCTATCCGGTACGTGTGCGCTATATTGCCCACTATCCAAATCGGGTACCAAGCGCATCTTCCGTTTAGATCCGGTACCCACAAACCATTCACTATGGTGATCCAATACCAATGATCGTAGACTATTCTAGTCTGGTACCAACCAATTGCACATTGTTCAGATCCAGTACTATCTACTAAATCTCACCTATCACGATCTGGTAGCAATACAGGAAAAACAGAGTATGCTAAGATTTTCTCTAGATCATGCCCAAGATCATTGTTGAGTGTTTATGAAATCATCAAATTCTAGCAAGACTGTGTTAAGCCAGTTTGTTTATTGCTTCATCCTCATACACTTCATGTCATGAGGATGAAGCTTAAAATATGTAACCGAATATATAAATTTAACAATTGTTGATTTGTAAAATATTTCACCTACTTGTGTTTCACAACTAAGATTGTTTAAGTAGTCATGGCAAGGCTGGTGGAAGTAGTAGAGAGATAGCATATTTAAACATATGAATCAATGTTACATATTGTAGAACATCTCTTGATATTGAAGTTTAATAGAAGAATGTCATTTATTCCCATGTCTTGATCAGTTATGAATGAATGTGGGTTGAGTTCTTAGTATAGTTTCATGTTTTGAGGTTTTGAGTAAGAGTGATGTGTGGATTAAAGAACAACTTACTATAGACTCGAGTCGCTGACATGTTGAAGTGGCAAGGGCCCACCACCCAACAAAGGTCAGCATCCTTAAAGAGCAGTGTTAGAATTTGATTTCTATAGTATAACTGTTAGACCAACTAAATCTTCTAGAAGATAGCAGTATAGTTTCAATTTAGGATTTTGATTATGATTGCTTAGGGATATTTATTTACTTTATTTTTCATATTCTCTATTTCTGTTCTTATGAATTTTATTTTGCCTAATGGACATGGATGTTGGCAGCAGTAGTCAAACATAATTTTAAAAGAACTAGTGAAGTTCACAATAGCATATTGTGAACCACAACATACTCAATATACTGGCTATTGAACTACCCATGTTATGCCTTGATGATTGATATGTGATTCCCTTTTCAGAAGTGTGATTGTGTAGTTAGGTTTCTGGGTCAGATAACAGAGTTGATCTGTCAAAAACTCCATCTCATATTTTCATGTACCCCAATGGAGTAGATAGCTTATCTATGAAAGGAAACCAAAGTGTGTTTCAGTTTGTTTCTCAATTCAAATTATTTCTATACTCATGACATTAGAATTACCTCTCTTACTGGTGTCTTGTAACTCTATTGATTACGAATCTGAGATTGATAATTAATGAGTGCATTATACTAATCATATAAGCAACACAACATTCATGAAGCATCCTCAGAAGTTTAGAACGCATTGGCTTGGGCCATATGAGGTCTCCTATGTTGCGGAAGGAGGAGATGCATAGTTGAAGACTTTGAATGGAGAATGGAAGGAAGCTTTGGTGAAGGGGAGTTGGTTGAAATTGTATTATGACAACGAGTTGCCTCGCATATCTTAGTAAAAGAATGAGGAAAATTGTCTAGGTACTAGGTGCAGTTGAAACTTGATACCAGACACAGAAAATACAGTCTGCACAAGGAATAAAGGGAGGACTAGAGCTGGAGGCACAGGCTGCCCGGCGTAGTCTGAAGCCAAATCTCAACAGAAGGATCATATTTGAAGTGCCTCGGGACAATTCACAAGTGAGTGTTGGGGGACTGTTGGCCCTTGGGTATAGAGGTAAGTGAAGAATAAAGCATAAAAGGAAAAATAAGAACTGCATGGAAGACACAGTGACTGTTACTAGGTCGAAATAAGAAAAAGAGCAGAAAAGACAGAGTGAAGTAAGATAAATCAAGACGTTGGACAAGGAGATCAATGATGATATATCAACAAGAAATATGGATCATGGACAACTCAGTAAGCAGAAAAATCCACCATTGGATGCCTTGGAGCACTGCGTGAGAAGGAAGAAAGGATAGGCTGGCGAAGCCCTAAAAACATGGGTCAAGTTGACCTAGGGTCTTAGACACCTAGGGTTTTGGTATGTAGGGTTTTGACAGTTAGGTCTCAACCTAAGGTTGTTGGTGAGCTATTGTAATGTATAAATAGAGGGATAAAGATCCAGGGATGGGTTGTTGGTATTGTTGTTCTAGTTTTGTTATTTGTGTCAGCGATTATTATTGTGTGAGAGAGAAATGCTTGGAGTAAGATCCTTCTGGTAATGTAATATCTTCAGTTGGGTGTGGAGATCAGTCCTGCAACTGTGTGCGCAAGAAGGGGAGAGATAGAGAGGAAAAGAAAGAAGAACTGCTAGCGGAGAGCACAAACAAGAACTGTATGCTTCCTCTTAATATATTATAAAGAACATTTCTATGTACGTAGACCTAGAGAGAGGGGGAACCACGTATATTTTGTGTTGTGTGTGATTGATGCTTTGTTCTTTTCCATTTGATATACTTCTATCACATTACTTTGTTAGATCTGATAGATAGTTGTACGGAGTAGATCTGAACTTGTAAGTGATATAGAAATGATGTATTTTTATTGTATTAGATCCACTTGGTATTCCCTTTTGTTGTAGACATCTCTATCCTGCAACCCCCCCCCATAGGTACTTTGGGTGAGACTGCATATTCTTCGCAGGTGTTGCCAAAACGGCCAGTAGTTAGGACTTGTTGGTGTGATCTTGGAGTTGAATCCTAGTTCTGCCCTTGTGCCAACAGTTCTCCTGAGATCATTAGATCCCATTGCATGGAAAAATTCCTCAAGAAAGGCCACTCCAGTATTATTTCTCAACTCCATTTTATTCACGCGGTTGAGACACCCTTTGTGCATCTCAACCTCCAAGTTATTCTCTCTAAACACCAAGATGTTTTTTCCACTCCTTAGGGACTTCCACCTTCTTGTGGTGTTAATGATCATTCCATACCCCTTGTTCCTGGTAGTCTCCCTCCCAATGTTTGCCCTCATTGTCATCCATTTTTCCAAAATAATGAAATTGAGAAAATTGTGCAGGAATTTCTCCAAGCGAGTGTTATTCGCCCCAGTACTAGCCCTGATTATTCTCCTGTGGTCATGGTACTTAAGAAATAAGGTATTTGGATCATGCATCCTAAAATTTTTTCCCTCAATAAACTAACCATCTAGGACAAGTTTCCCATTCCTATCATTGATGATCTCTTTGATGAGTTGAGTGGTGCTTAGTATTCCACCAAACTTTATCTATGTTCTAGCTACCACCAGATCTGTATACAAGATGCTGATATCCCCCAGACTACTTTTCAAACTCATGAGGGTCACTATGATTTCTAGGTCATGCTCTTTGGCTTATGTAATTCCCCATCCACCTTCCAAAGCATCATGAATCATGTCTTCCATCCTTTTCTCTATCATTTTGTATTAGTTTTCTTTGATGATATTCTCATCTATAGTAAAACTTGGCAATCCCATCTTTCCCATGTGGATCAAGTTCTTCATCTACTCTCTCAGCATCAAATTTTCCTCAAACAATATAAATGTGCCTTTGTCACCTCAGAAGTTGAGTACTTGAGTCATATTGTTGGAAAGGCTATTGTCTAGGTGGATCCTAAGAAGATTGAAGCCATGTCGGATTGGCTTCTCCCCAAAATGATCAAAATCTTGCGTGGTTTTCTTGGTTTAAGTTTGTTCAGAATTATGGAAAGATTGCGGCCCCTCTCACTTCTCTACTTAAAAGCAATTCTTTCACTTGGACTCTAGCAGTTGATTAGGCCTTTTAAGCATTGAAGGTAGTTGTCTGCACTATTCTGGTATTGGCCCTTTCTAATTTCACAAAGACCTTTTCTCTGGAATGTGATGCCTCTAGGAGGAGAATTGGAGCAGTCCTTATGCAATAGGGTAGACCTTTCACCTTTACCAACAAACAATTTTTCAGAGCGCAATTTGGGCCAATCAATCTATGAAAAAAAAATGCTATATATTTTTCATGCAATAGATCTCTAACGCCCTCATCTCTTGGGGAAATGCTTCCAAATTAAGACAAATCATCAAATCCTCAATTATTTTCTGGAGAAATGACCTTCCAATCCAGAGAAACAAAAATGGGTAACTAATATCTTTGGATATGTTTATGAGATCATTTACAATAAAGGAAAATAAAATGTGGTTGATGATGCTCTTTCTGGAAAATATGAATATGAAGGGTCCCTTTTCTTCCTATCCTTCATTGTCCCATATTGGCTCCAAGATGTTCATGAGGAATGGCTACAAGATCCTAACATTTTTCATCTGATCCAATAGTTGTAAGACAATTCTCCAGTTTCCCCAGGGTACTCTTGGAACAATGATGAGCCTCGCCACAAAGTCCATTTGTATTTAAGTAAACAGTCACAACTTAAATCCATGGTGCTTTTTGAGCTTCATGCTACTCCCATAGCTTGGCAATCAAGGTTTACCAAAACCTATGACAGGGTCAAACGTTCTTTTTGCTGGGATGGTATGAAAAGGAAGTTTGCAATTTTGTCGTAGAATGCAATGTTTTTCAACATAATAAGGGAGAAAAAATCAAATGCCCTGGAAAAATCCAACCGCTTCCAATTCCACCCGCTATTTGGAGGGACATATCTATGGATTTCATTGTGGGATTACCTAAATCAGGAAATAAGTCAGTCATCATGGTGGTAGTTGATCGTCTTTCCAAGTATGCTCATTTTTGTGCTTTTCAACATTCATTTACTACATCCATTCTGGCTCAAATTTTCATGGATCATGTCTTCAAGCTTCATGGCGTGTCTCATTCTATTGTTTCTGATCGAGACCTCACTTTCACCAACAATTTTTGGCAATAAATTTTTAGGCTACAGTGCACCCAATTGCATCTGACCACCGCCTATCATCCCCAGACTAATGGTCAAACTGAAGTTGTCAACAAGTGTTTGGAGAATTATTTGAGGTATTTTTCCTCTGAAAGGATAAATAAATGGGCTCAATGGTTACCGCTAGTTGAACGGTGGTGCAACACTTCTTACCATACAACTACTCGCATGACTCCTTTTGATGCAGTATATGGATAAAATCCACCTTCCGTTCTCTCCCACATGCCAGGTGTCTCAAAGGTTCATGTGGTTGACCAAACTCTTACAGTTTGAAAGGATATTATCTGTAGCGTCAAAGAGAATTAGGTCATGCCTCAAAATCACATGAAGGAACAAGCCAATCAAGGTCCCTCAGAACGTGAATTTCTTGAAGGAGACCAGGTATTTATTTTTCTAAATCTTATAAATGAGATTCACTCAAGGATGAACATTGTCAGAAAATGGAACCCAAATTTTATGGTCCTTATACAGTTCTCAAGTGCATGGGATAAGTGGCCTATCAGTTAGCTTTGCCTATTTCTTCCAAACTCCATCATGTTTTTCATGTCCCCTTCTTAAAGAAGGGGATTGGAACTAAGTGCCAAACTCAAACCATCCTTCCCGAGTTGGATGAAGAAGGATCCATCTAGTTGCAAATACAAGCCATTTTGGGCCAGTGTGAGCATCATCTTCATCAGTGCACCATCAAGGAAGTGTTAGTTCAGTGGAAAGATACACCTCGAACCGATGCCACCTGGGAGCCGGCTAGCATTCTACAACAATTTACTCATCTCAATCCTTGAGGACAAGGCTAATTTTAAGGGGTAGGGTGATCCAAGTGGATATCGATGGACACTCACCTATTTCGTGGGCTTGAAAAACAATTTTACATCTTGGTAGTTTTTTGACAGTTTTTCGGGTTCCAAACTTTCGGGGCTATTTTGAGGCCCCAAACGACTTTTTTGGGGATTCAGGGTCTAGGATATTGGCAAAATAAATGGCTTGGACTAGTTGAAAATCATTCTTCTCGGTTAGAAATTTCCAATAGTGTATCGAGCGCCCAATACGAAGATAGTATGCAAAAGTTACGCCCCTAAGAAGTTGACGTATCAACTATCCCCATAGGGGCCCGCAAACCTTTTGGATTTTCATCTTCCAGGGTTATGGTTTTGGATTTTACTTATGTTAAGAAGGCCTTTGGAGCCTCATTGTATCAATCCTCTTCTTGCGAATGCGAGTAGCCATCACATATCTTCGCAGAGATAAGTTGCCACCATTCTAGCGAGTCTTTCACTATGTATTTTTACAATCTCTGTACATTTATTTCATTAATAGAAATCGTGTATTACTATATATCTACGAATCTTCTTATATTTCCAATATATGTTTGTTATATTGTTGTCTCTCTTGCAATATTTTTGTGTTATATCTCCACTCTCATTTCATGATGAAAATAATATGGATTAGAGGGCATGTTAGGGACCTTAGCTACCTAACCCCTCAAGTGGGTAGAATAATATATTTCCATGTAATAAATGTCAATATTAATAAGGCATAGCAATAAGGAGGAATACATCAATTTTAATAAGATCTAATAGAAGCTTCCGCTTCTAGAAGGATCTTCTTCTAGATTGTTCTTTTGGATAGATAGATTTAGTATAAATAAGAGTAGAGGGTATGAGAGGTTTTGTCTTGAAAAAGTATTGTGATAGAGCTCTGCTCTATTGGAGGTTTCCCCCTTGAAGAGGAAAGTGAACATTATTTCCTATAAATAAAGGTATAATTCTGGTGTTGTGGTTCCATATATGCTTTTGTTCCATTGTTATCTCTACAATATTTTAGTATTTTGTTGCTATCTCAATATTATTCTCTACATTATTTCTCTATTCTGCTAATATAATAGATATCTTACCTTACAATAAGACTCCTTCCATGTAAATTTTTACGAGGCCAGAGAAGGTAAGCTTAGTGTTTTTTTCACATTTAGAGATTCTGAAAAAATGATAAAAGAAGACTCCAGGGAGTTCCTTTTTTTGCAATTATTCTAGTTGATTCGAAAAAGGGTTAAAATTATACTGAAAAAATGTCTCTTCAATACCATTTTAACAAGTGTGATTGAGACAATATCACTAGGCGATATTGTCAATTTTAAGGAGTCTGAAAAGGGCTTAACTATGGACTCACAAAATTTTTCTAGGTTTAGTGTCCTTAGCCCGAAAAAGTATAAAATATAACTGAGGAGAACTCTCTTAGCGAGCCAAGTCTCCCAATGTAACACCCCAAGGCCGATCCCCCATTGAATTGTAATTATGTTTATAGGCTGGTGAGACAAGTGTTTATAAGCTGCAAGAGTTATGTGTTTATTAGGCCAGAGAACCCAGATGCAAAGGCCATTTAGCATGATTTTGTATATGTAAATACTCACATCATTAGTAAAATTACATCTCTGCGTGTAGACCGACCACAAAGAAAGAGTTATGGGGGATTAAGCTCCATGAGGTAGGGAAAGGGAAGGGGCTAAGTGTCTAGGAATAGGGGCTAAGCTAGAGGGATTACCTCTAAAGGAATAATATTATATTATTATTTCCTAGAGGCTAAGGTTTGACATAACCTATGTTGTCCTCAGTTCTTGGGGAAAGGGAATGAGTGTTAAGTGAAGCTCATGCATCTTCAGGAAGACATGTGTCAACCTGGGTGCATGCATGTTTTAGGTGGGAAAGTCATCTCGTTGGGGGTTCCCTCACCATTCTCATGATGGTCACCACTCTGGAAGTCATCCATACTCCCCACTGATGCACATACTGAGACAGGAGAGCCTTGACACAACCAACCATTGCCTTCATCATCAATCTCTATAAATATTGAAACCCACACACCTGTGTTATGAGGCTAGCAGTTTTCCTGTGAAGCACATCATGAATGTGTAGTGTCTGAGCCATATCACACCTTATCCTTTTTTGTTTATACCCATGTTTTATCTAGACTAGTGTGGCTTGTTTTC
>JASDQU010306638.1:6320-34495 GCA_032191745.1 Picea mariana
TTAAGATTATTAAGTTTATTGAGGACAACACCCCGTTTACTATGTTACTTGGAAAACCTTGGATTAAGAGAGATAAATCCACAAAGGAAAAAGAAGAAAAAGTTTTAGAACAATAGAGACAAGAGTTAACAGATTTCATGACCAAAAGGATTGCACAGTTGATTGAAGAAAAGGAGAACAGATCGAAGCCACTTATCGTTAGAGGCCCAGATGTCGAAGATGAAAGAATGTCAGAAGGCTCACAAAAGCCTGAAGCACATGTTCCAGAAAAAGAAGAATTATTACCCCTGGGTCTTAGGAGAGAATCTCAGTAGCGCGAAGTACCTATGTTCAAGGAAAATAAGAATCAAAATGGAAAGAGAATCCCCGAGACAAATCTCACTGGGAAAAAATCTAGGAAACTAAGTAAAAAGAGAGCTAAGATCGATAGACTACATAATATTTCAGAGGGGAACTCGCAAAATAGGAAACTCACAGAAATTGAACTTCACCGAGATATCAGACCAGTGACAATGTCCACTTCACCGAGGTGAAGCAATCTAGCTGTTGGAAGATGATATAACCGTTTGAATGTCACTCTGAACAGGTCGAAAAGCATTGATGATTCACCACTAGACCATTATAACACACCATAAATGGACATAACATGAATTAATGACACCTCATACTCGTTGCAAGCAGATTGTTGCTAACTTTCTTACTTAGTCCACCGCACCACACCCCGAGAATACCTTTTGCTAACTGAGAACTTGATCCCACATCATGAGATTATTTTACACTGTGATCATCGTCTTGTTCCCGTACCCTCCACTATAGTTTCCAAATCTAATTCACATTCGATATAATCGACCCTGAGCTTGTATGTCGGACGATCTCAGTGCAGTAGAGAAAGAAGTCGAAGATGTTCTGATTGACTTAATGGCTAAGAGAGTCATGTCAGAAAGAAGGATGTCTGCAGGTGTGCAAGCATCATCAACAGGAGGAATCCAAGCTTCTCCCTCAACTTCTCATGGAGTAGGACCTTCCCGAACCACGACAGAGACAAGAACAAAGCACAGAGAGGACATTGCGAATGCCAAGCTGATTCCACGCATTCTGCCAACTTACATACCACCTCTGAGCAGTGAGATTAACCGTGACAGTGTACCCAGAGACTTTGCGTATACTTTGATCACCACGTACCTTCTGAAAGGAGTGCACGCAGTTCGAGCTGATCAAGACAAGCTCGCAGCGTTGAAGTTTAGTGACTTCAACTTTGGCGAAAGGAAGGTCTACAGTATGCTTGCCCTGCACAAGTATCTAAAAAAGACGAAGGAAAATAACTCGAAGATCATCCCACAGTCTTGGACCCATAACCTCACGCAGTCTACATTGCTGAATGTTATGAAGATCCCGCACTTTGGAAGACACCAGGAGGTGAATGCGTGTGTAAAGTTTCTTCTATCTTGCTATCACAAAGGATACCTATGGATAAATTGATGCATCACTATGGATTTGACCTTGATCAATTGGATCACAGGGCTTATCATGCAAGGCCCTAACCCACAGGAGTTATACCCTGGAAAGACCTCCGACTGAGCATTAGCGCATTAAATTAAGGAAACCTATGGTGATGTCGAGAAGGGCACGCGAATCTACAAGGTAGCCTCTATCTAGAGTGGTGCAATGCACCTTTCCTATTAGCTGATCGTGGGCAAGTTAGTTCGTAAGAATAGACCAACTCAAGTGATTGGATTTGTGGTTGACCTCGCAGGGAAGTGCGTAGAAGGATTACAGATGAACTGGGCACAGCTCCTTGTCAACCAACTAGAGATTGATTGCAGAGAAGCGCAAGACCAAGGGTATCACATCCATTTTAGTTGGATTCTTATATTGGTCGCTTTCATTGCTTGGGAGCTACCAAAAGGCACCACTTTCTTGGATATAGAACCCTTCGAACCACTAGCCGCGAAGTTCTGTACGCTGTGGTATTCCAGCGACATGAGAAAATAGTGGTAGTGCAATGCTGTCTTCCACACCTACTACAACCAGTTAAAGATTGCAATCCAGTCTACATCGCGCATCACCCTGAACAAACTTTACAGGTTTAGACCCTTGATGAAGTTCAACTTGGAATGCCACTTCAATTATATTACAACACGTGCTAATGAGCATAAACAACAACTCCAGTCATATTACAAATTGACAGAAGATGACTTGGAGGAGATTACCAAGGAATGGTCAGTAGACCTCCTTGTTCCAGCGGACCCCGTAGAGATATCCAATGTGGATAGCCCTGAAACTATGCCGGACACACTGGGACCAAGTAAAACGAAGAAAAATGATGAAGTGCATGATGTCCATAGCACATTGGTGGAGAACTAGGTGGCACAAAAGTCGAGCAAAAAAAAGGTGAAGTTACTCCGCCTAGAGACGAAGTGGGCTATGCTTAAAACTACCCTCACCTCAGACGATTTCAACTTCTTAGTCACTGCGTTGAATGATGCTTCAATGGAGATCATGGAAAAGAAAGAAGCGAAGAAGGAGGAGGTATTCAGCCGAATCAAGGGAGAACTTCAAGAAGTGCAGCAGGCACTACAATTCAACCACAATTTCTCCTGCACCTTCAACAAGTGGAACAAAAGAACCAGGAGATGAGCTATCCCAACTACACCAGATTGCCAATAAAGTTGAAGCTCGCCTTCAACGATCTCAGGAAGAGACAGTACAAGCTACCCAAGATTTGGCACAGGCACATAAAGATATGCTAGAACAACGTAGCAATGCAGAATAGGAGAAACTAGCTCTTCAAGCAAAGTGGGAGAAAGAGAAAGCAATGCTACAACAAGACAGGGAATAGTTGCTCACAGAGCAACTTGAAGTACAGGAACGAGTTCACAGAGAACTTCATTTTGTGACACTCCTCAAAGTCCAGATAGAAGAATGAGTTCCACAACAGGTGGCACAACTAGAAGGAGTGATCCAACAACTTTAGCAGCTTATCGCAGACCTGGAACTTCGCACTATACCTGAGACACCTCAAGAAATAAGAGACCTAAGAGAGGCCACTACCTGAAGCGCAGTTGACGGACTAAAATCCTTTTCCTTGGAACACAAGCATCTAAGCTCCAGGATCTCCTAGACGTATGAAAGCCTCATGGAAAGTCCATAATTACAGGCGTTAGAGTCGCAGCTCCAACATGGACATTAGTAGGCAGACACGTTACAAGCACAACTAAAGGCCTTGTCACTAGTTGAGAGAATGAAGAGGTTTCCAGAGAAACGCATGACCCAACAACAAGTACGCACACTCCAGAGTAAAGTAATGGAAGTCTCTCATTGACTTCAACCAGTGCAAGAAAAGGCATGTCAACTATTCATTGAACTTGAAAGACAAGGAGTAGAAATTGAACAGGTTGTGAGTACAACAGAACAATGCCTCGAAGGACCAGTCAATGATGCACTTATTTAGGATTTCATTGAGAAAGAAGTAGTAGCACTGCAGTAGATTGAAGCAGCTCGAGCTAGGCTCGAGGCATTTGAAGCGAAATTTCTTAGACTAGAGTGACTCAGGACAAATCACAGGTGAGTGTTGGGGGCTTGTTGGCCCTTGACCAAGTTTTGAGGAACACTTGGTCATATTTGATCATTTTTGGGACTTTGACAGTCTTTCGAAGATGGAGCACCAGATGAAGCAGAGATCATGGGATCTCGGCCCACTTTTAGGCCCCTTTTTGGGTTTTGGGACAATGTAATGGGAAAGGGATGTCGGCCTGTGGGTTCACCCACGCTTAAGCCCAGTTTTGTATGTATAAATAGATGTCTAGGTGAAGTAAGTAAGAGACAATAGCCTATATATGTGCTGTAAGCTAAGTGCTACTAGTGCTCTGTGCATGACTGTAGAAGGGTTACAGAGCTAAGTGCAAGTTATTATAGAGATGATAGAAGGCTTTGTGCTACGATGCAAGGAAGAAGGATCTAGCGAGCTGCGCAGATCTTCTGTCCTGTGCGCAGAAGGGTTTTTGATGACTGTGTGCTGTAACTGATTGAAGACATTAATAAAGAA
Source organism: Picea mariana (assembly GCA_032191745.1). Classification (NCBI taxonomy): domain Eukaryota; kingdom Viridiplantae; phylum Streptophyta; class Pinopsida; order Pinales; family Pinaceae; genus Picea; species Picea mariana. The sequence continues at coordinate 10,366 of JASDQU010306638.1, forward strand.
TAAGAGTTGGTGGACATAGCCCCAGGGTGTGGGTGAACCACGTACATGCTGTGTTGCTCTGCTTTGTGGGATGCATTGATGTGTTTCTATGTGATGCATGTTAGATAGATTTGATGTTGCTTTGTGCCTAATCATGTGAATGAATGCTAGATCTGATATCTATGGATGTTCTTAGTTCTTGAATATGCTAGATATAATATGTTTCTGTTATGTTAAGTGTTATTAGATGATGGATTTGGTTGCATACTGCGATACTCTCTAATTAGGGTACATCTGCGCTGTTACTAAGAATTGAATATTGATGAAGGCTAATTGCTAAGTGCTCTGTTAAGTGTTAGAATCATAGATCTATGTCCCATCTAAAGTTGCAGACATCTGAGTCCTGCAACCACCCCTTCCTCTACCTCGGGTGAGACTTCATCTGCTTCGCAGGTGTTGCCGAATGGGCCGGTAGTTAGGGTTTTGTTGGTATGCTGTTATAGCATTGAACCCTGGGTCTGCCCCTGTACCAACACATATCCTTCATGGGTTTAGCTGGTTATCATAGAAGGTTTATCGCAGGGTTCTCGAGGATATATCACCCTATCACTTCCTTGCAAATGAAGGAGAAGAAGTTTCAGTGGACAAAGGATTGTGATAAAATATTTCAACAATTGAAGTAACTGTTAACCAGTGCTCCAATATTGAGGATTGCAGATCCAAACGAAGATTTTGTGGTATGCACTGATGAGTGAAAGGAAGGACTAGGAGGAGTCCTCAGTCAGAAGGGATTCGTGATTTGTTATGAATCCAAAAAGTTGAAAGAGCATGAAAGGAACTATGCCACTCATGATTTGGAGTTGGTAGCCATAGTACACACTCTAAAGAAGTGGAGGCATTACCTCATGGGAAGGAGGTTTGAACTAAGAACATACCATAACAGTGCAAAGCATTTGTTCGATCAACCAATATTGAATGCTAGGTAGAGTAGGTGGTTGGAGTTTCCCTGTGGGTATGATTTTGATATTAAGCATATCAAAGGGAAGGAGAATAAAGTGACTGATGCACTCAGTAGAAGAGTACATGAATTACATGCTACAACCATTAGCACGTACTGAACTGATATAAAGGGAAGAATTTTGGATGCTGCAAATGCAGATTTGTAGTACATGGAGTGGGTAGAAAAGCTACAACAAGGTGAGATGGCACAGAAAGTGGAGATATATAAATTGGAAACCGATGGAATACTTTTGTATAAAAACAAGATTTATGTACCTAATGTCCAGGACTTGAAACATATGATTTTGCATGAAATGCATAATGTGCCTTATTCTGGGCACCCTAGATATCAGTAAACCATGGAAATAGTCAAGAGCCATTACTTTTGGCCAGGTATGTAGAAAGAGATTGCTGAATACATCGCCAGATGTATGGAGTGCCAGAAGGTTAAAGCTGAGCAATGGCACCCAACAGGGTTGCTACAACCTTTACCCATTCCTGAGTGGAAGTGGGAAGTAGTGACAATGGACTTCATCACAGGATTGCCCAAAATAGACAAGCAACATGATTCAATTATGGTGGTGGTGGACAAGCTTACGAAAGCCACCCATTTCATTCCGTTAAAGACTACTCACAAGGCGGTGGATGTTGCCAACATATTTGTGAAGGAAATAACACGATTTCACAGAATCCCTAAGATAATTGTGTCTGACAGAGACCCGAAATTTACCTCAAATTTCTGGAAGAGGTTGTTCAAAGGATTCAGAACGAATATGAACTTTAGCACAAATTATCATCCCGAGTTTGATGGACAGACAAAGAGGGTGAACAGAGTAATAGAAGACATACTGAGGATGTATGTGATGGACAAACCATCGAAATGGGAAGAATACTTGCATTTGGTAGAATTCACCTACAACAATGGGTATCAAGCATTGTTGAAGATGAGCCTATTTGAATAACTTTATGCCAGAAAGTACAATACTCCAGTAAGCTGGGATAATCCAGCTGATAGGGCAGTAGTTGGGCCACATTTTCTCAAGGAAATGGAAGAACAAATGCTAAAAATTAAGCAGAATTTAAAGGTTGCCCAAGACAAGCATAAAATTTATGCTGATAAGAACATAATCCACAGAGAGTTTAAAGTAGGTGATCATGTTTTCCTGAAAGTAAAAGCCAATAGAAGTTCTCTGAAGCTGGGAAATTGCGCCAAGTTGGTAGCCAGATTTTGTGGGACATTTGAAATCCTAGAAAGGATTGGGCCAGTTGCATATATGCTTGCATTACCTGCATCCATGACTGTACATAATGTGTTTCATGTTTCATTGCTTAAGAAATATATACTTGATGCTAATCATGTAATTGATTGGAATGTGATTCAGGTAAAACAAGAAGGTGTCCTACAAGTGCATCTTGTGCGCATATTGGACCAGAAAAGAAAACAACTCCAGAATCGAGCCATAGGGCTTGTAAAGGTCCAGTGGACCTGGCACGGTCCCGAGGACGCGACATGGGAGCATGAGGATTCTATGTGGGCAGAATACTCGCATATTTTTGAAGATTTTGAAAATCTTGCTGATGCTGTGGAAAGAGTTGCACTGAGGACAATGAAAAAATAAGGGGAGGGGATTGTAATATCCCCCAGTAGTGCCCCAATTATATTATGAATTGTAATCATGTTTATGAATTGTAAAACATGTATTGTAGGTTGGTGAGATGAGTATTGATAAGCTGGTAGGAATATGTGTTTATTAGGCTGGAGAGCCTAAGTGTTAAAGGCCATGAGCCTGTTTTTGTATATGTATTATGCAGAACATTAATAAAAGTATAAACATCGCTGTGTGCATATCGACCATGAAGAAAGAGTGATGGGGGAATAAGCTTCCACAAGGTGGGTAAGGGAAAAGGGTCTGAAAGGTTGGAAAGAGAGGCTAAGTGTTGAGCTTAGGGGCTAATCTTAGGGACTTAAGTCCTTAGGAATAATAATTTATTATTATTCCAAAATCTATGTGAAATGTATGTTTTTATCCTAAGTTCTTGGAAGGGGGAACATGTGCAAAAGGGAACGTGTGCTGATGGAGCGCATGCAGCCTCATGGGAGATATGTGTTGGCCCAAGCACATGCAATTTAACCGAATAATTAAGCTGAGATGGGGGTTGGTCCTCCATTCTGCTGTCCACTGTCTGAATCGAGGGATCTCTGTGTTTGAGTTCTGTAAGCTTCACATAGCTTTGAAAACTAAAGCCTGTGATGTTTTATTGAGAAACCGATACACCTCTGCCCAAACTATTGAGTTTATGTTCGACCTATGCATGAATTGCTTGTCACGCATCCTGCAAATGGGTGTTACCTGAACTGTGCTTTATTTTAGTGGCCTGTTGCCGTTTCCTATTTCCACACCCCGTTTTCCTGTTATTGCTACCACCCGTGAGTTAGCCAAAAGCTGTTGCTGCTACTGTCAGGCCCATGGTAGAAGAGGTAGGTTGTCAGGCCTGTGAGCAACTCTCTCCAGGTGAGGGAGTCTATTGGGGAGTGGTTTTCTCCCAGGGAGAGTCCAGCACTAGCTACAAAGCTCTGTGAATTCCTGATCCGGCTTGTTGCCAAGGCCTAGAGGGGAGGTGAAGCACTAATGGACTATGCTTGTGAAGGTGTATACTCCCGGGCAGAACATGCATGTGGGGAATGAGAGTTCATGAGTAGTGGGCGTAAGAAGGATCATGGAGAGAATCCTTTCGGATGCTCTGTGCAATTTTCCTATAACCTCAGCCTAGTCTAGGATTCCCTTGCCCTGGGTGGATCTTGGTCCTAACTTGGGGGTTACCTACTACTGAGTGTGATGAGCAACGCGGTCTAAGGATGGGAGGTTCGTGGAAGGTCTGCATGTGGTTGGTGGAGTTACTACAGTTTCAGAATAAGTATATGCATGTGTTTAGTTTCAATTAAAATGCATGTCTGTGATGCTTGCAATATTATCATGTATTTCATTGCGATGATGTTTACTATTGATTCCATTAATTTTGTATATTAGCAGTAATTATATGTTTACTCCGTTAAGCCATTTAACTTCATTTAAATGCATACTACATAAGTATGAGAATGTTTCCGCGAAGTAGCGTTGCCCGACAAAGTGGGTTGATGTCCAGGGACGTTATAATCTAAAACCTGTAACATAAAACCTCTGCTCCAGTTGGTGGAAAGAGGAAAATAATTTTTTGGAAGCATCCAAGTGGATTGTACCTTGCCATTCATCTCAAGCAGTCCATAGTTAATGCATTCTTGTTGATGAGAAGAATCTATAGAGAAATGGATTTCACACATATATAGGTACATTGGGTGCACTTATGTAGTATCAAGTGCTCTATAATGGTTCAATCCTCGATTGGGTTAACTTAATTTCAAAAAATTTGAACATAGCTATTAGAAATGTCTAGGATATTCCTAATGGTTAATTAATCACCCAAACTTTTCCTGGAATCATATTTGATGAACATAGTATGTGCCCCTAATTATTTCTTTGGTATGGGTTGGTCATGGAATCCATATTTGCAACATATTCACACATACTATCAAGACTTCTGGAAATATAAATATTCCTCCTACTATGGGCACATATGTGACAATTTGTTGGCTCCTTTGTATCGATCATATTTGGTAATCCCTAGCCAAGATTCTTAGAAGAATAATTTAAGAGAAAAGTGAAGTGGATCTGGTGGTCCACTTCATGAGAACACCATGAATACAAAACATAATTCCATATTTCCATAATAAATAATATTTATTTACTATTCATTTTACATATTTTCTTCACATCATATGAAATACAATACGCGTGGAGAATGATAAGTCATGTTCTTTCCAAAGGTCATGACTTATCATTGACTTATAATTTACATTATAATTCCTATTTACATAATAAAAAACCTATAACATATTATTAAATAATAAGAAATGTAATATACTAGGTATATTACAAGTCTTCCCCCCTTAAAAATGCTTTGTCCTCAAAGCACAGTTGTAAAAGACTTATCTCTTGCTCTTGCTTGTAATATTGTCTCTTGATTATTCATTCTTGAGTCAATGATCATTGAATACCTGAGATGATAGAATCCTTTAAGTGTTGAGAAGAACTGTCGAATTGTAAAAGAGTCTGCCCACCCTAATTCGATCTTCTGCGAAGCTGTGCATTTATAGGGTTCTTGTAAAAGACTTGATGTATTTCAACTCCCCTGATAGCTTCTACTTTGAGCACCATTTGTAGTGGAAGTAACATTCTTAGGAATATCGATCATTTGTTTATGTTGATACATTGATTGGTTGAATTATCAACTTTTGTGATTAGGATGTTGATAAGGAATTCTTGCAACTTGATCTTTACTTCTTATACTTTTAGCTTTTTCTGGATTAACTTTTGGAATTGAGTCTTCTTCGTACCCCTGGCTTGTTTGTACCTCAAAATTTGAATACCTCTTTACATTAGTTGGATTTACATTCTTTTGAGTCGTAAGGTTGACTGGGTCTATATTAATTCCTTTATCTATAATTGGGTTGTTTACATATAAATAATTCTCTAGTTTCATAGGTTCAACGGTTGTCTCCTTAACAAACAATGATTCTTTGTTGATAAGTTGATCTAACTTGTTTTGTAGTGACTTCTCATCACTCTTTAACTTTTTAATTTGTGTGAGTAAACTTCGATTATGAACCCTTAGGCATAAAATTTCTTCCTCATTATCTAATTTTTTGACTTCACTTATAATATCTTGATTCTCTGGCTTGTTATCTTTCATCTTTTTAATTTGTTCAATCAATCTCTGATTAAGGTTCCTTAGGTAGGAGCTTTATTCCTCTTTTTTGGTTAATTTCTCTTTGATACCTTGATTTTCTTGTTCTGAATTTTTATTCTCTTGTTTCTTGTCTTTTGACTTCCTGATTTATACTGGTAAATTTTGATTATGCTTTTTTAATCGTGATATTTTTTCATCTCGTTTTAGTAAGTCTTTGTCCATTTTTTTTTTGGTTTTTATTCCTTCAATTTGTGTGATGAAGCCCAATTTCACTCTTTAAAGTAAATATTAACTTTCTTTGTTAACCCATTAAAATATTTTTCCATCTCAATTTCCAACTATAATTTGTTATTGATGTCTTTATAATTTCCTAGTTTGCCTTTTAATATTATTGATTTCCTTTGTGAGTTATCTTGATATTCTTCCATAACAAATGATTTCCCACAAATTTGACAAAAATGATTGTGATTTAAAAAAATTGTTATATACTCAAACTCCATTTCACAAAAAGGGCATTTAGTCAAAAATTTAGATTTATATATTGAATTCATTGTTCACGGCTCCTTATTTTTCCTTGATTTATTTCTTCAATGACAATTGAATGCACTAAGTGCAAAAGATCCATAATAATAAGTTTATGATGGTCTTCATGAAGTGGATCTGGTGGTCCACTTCATAAGAACATCATGAATACAAAACATAATTCCATATTTCCATAATAAATAATATTTATTTACTATTCATTTTACATATTTTCTTCGCATTATATGAAATACAATACGTGTATATAAATACACGTGGGGAATGATAAGTCATATTATTTCCAAAGGTCATGAATTATCATTTACTTATCATTTACATTATAATTCCTATTTACATAATAACAAACCTATAAATATTATTAAATAATAAGAAATGTAATATACTAGGTATATTACAAAGAGACCCAAAGGCTACACCATGAGAATGAGGATAATGTAGAAGAAGTTGTATATATCCATCATATACCACCTTTTTGAAACGATGATGAGTTCATTCCACCAATTGAGCTCATTAATACTATAGGAAATATACATTATTGGCAATGTCTAATATTACTGAAGGAGTCATTAGAGAACATCATTAGGGAACATATACAAGGCCCAATAATCACAATGGTGTTGTTTCCTAGTTATGAAACAAGGATTGGGCGCCATTTTTATGATAGTCTTAGTCATAGGTTCAATGTTGTAAATCCAATCAATTATAATAATATCTTTCATAAATCCTTTGATCTGCAATCATCCTATACAAGAATTGGAGAATGTTTGAAGAGCCAAAGAAGAAGTTGAAAGGTCACTTATTTTGTAACTCCCATTTTTATTTTGTATAAATACATATAATAGAATTGTGTAAATGAACTTTTAGAAGAAGGAACTTTGAAGGGAGATTGGATAATTTGTTACATTTTAAGTTCACAATTTTGGAGAGAATAATAAAGCATGGTGGATTATGATGAACCTTTTTGTCTTTCATTCTTTGCTATGGTTGATTTGTGAGTATATAGAAACGTGAATGGATTCATTATTTTCATGTTCTCTAGTTGTGTTTTCCTTAATTAGAAATGAAATGTGTGAATGCTAATTTTGAATCATGCTATGTTTGGACAACTAGAATCAGTTTAAATATGTTAAAGGATGTGAATACATTTTGGTTCTTTATAGCTTCATAATGTTTCATTACCCTAATATTCATATTCTTTTAAATACATAGTTTAAATCATTTTTTGCATTTGAATATCCTAGTTAAACTAATTTAAAAAAATAAAAAGAAATTGTAAACCCAAAAATGAATTCACCAACATTGCAAGTTGGAAGATCCACCCTTAAAGGATAATAACCATGATTTGGAACTTTAAACCTAGTGAAATCCATTGAAGTTGGTGAAGGGAATTTCCCATGTCAATAGATTGACACTAGAAGGAGGTCCTCATATGGATGGAAACAACACATAAAATAATGATTCAAAATACCAATATGATCTCCTTCCCAAATATACAGAGGTTAACTCTTACTATAGATTCATTAGGAATTTCAATAGATTGCTTAATGATTTGCCAATTCACCAAGGATTACAACAACATATACAATTGAGACACCTAACTATAGTTAGGGTAAATTCAGAAACTCAAATCATTGATCTCATTGAGACTACCCCTATTCAAACTCTCGTCGTTATTCTTTGCAATTCCCCACCACCTAACAAAATGAAAAGGAATAACATGCTTTGATGACATAATATGATATGCAATTGGAAACACCTTTGTATCATCTCCTTAAGAATTCAAAAATATATATGCCTAAGTATAATTGTAATGACCCCCAACTGAACTAAGAATCATTACTACATAGAAAACACATAAAACAAAAAATTTCCTGCTAAGTAATTTCCTATAGCTTACCACTTACGAATTACACACAGATTTAAATACTGTCTAATACCATTAATTAAATGCATCTACAACATTATAAAAACAACATGAATGCAGTTTAAATAACTCAATACAACAACATATAAATCATTCTCAAACACATAGTTAACACACAACAATTAAACTCATAATGCAACACAGAAACAAGAAAAAAGACTTCTATTTTAAAAATGGTTGTGCAACTAATTGCTTGGAACAAAAATTCCAACCAATCATAGATTTGTTGTTCCAAATCTCAAAAGAAATCTGTCACCCCCGAGTTGGGACTAACAATCCACAAAAGGGAGTGGTCTCTCATTGTCAACTCACAACATGAAAAATCCCACAACCCACTCGTATTGTCCTACAACTATCCTGATTTTCCACCAGATATCGACCTAGCCAACCCAAGGAATGTACCCCTTCATTTCCCTCACTCTATTGGGTGTCCCATTCATTTATTAGGGTCTCTTTATCACAGGTAACCAATAATTTATCTGTTGGGAACGCAAGGGAACCCATTTCCAAGAAAACTACCAACAAACAACTAAAAACACTTGTTGTTAGAGTGCAACTTACACAGGAGTTCACTCTTCAGGCCTGACAACCTAGATATTCAATATTTTTCTTCAAATACACTCCATTATTCTCCCTCCATGGTTGCTCCAACTCCAAAGTCTTCTTCCCTGATCTATGCTTGTTGTGTTGGATCATGTTGTCATTGATGCCAATCGTTTGATTTATTGATTTCATTGATTGATGTCAAGTGATTGATTGAAGTCAAAGGATTGATTGATTGATTGATGATTGATGTCAAATATGTATTGTCCCTGATGAGAATGGATAGATGACAAGTATATGATGCATATGATGTCATGCATAGATGGAGATGAATCAATGAGTTGTCATTGATATGATGCATAGATGAAGATGGATCGATGAGTTGTCATTGATACATGATGAAGATGGATCGATGCGGTTTCCTTGATATATGATGCATAGTTTGATTGATGTAAATATGACTCACTATTGTCTTATCATGGTTGATAAGATGCACAAATGGATGAACTCCAAAGTGGTCCCATTATGGTGAAAGCCCTCACGGGAAGACACTTTATGGTTGAGTTATCCTAGAAGTATGGTTGGATAACCCATACTTATATGTGAAATAATGAGATGAAGATCAGTGAAGCTGTTGGTGAAACTATCCTAGATGGATAGTTCTTATCATGCCATTTCCGGTGGTATGTGGAATGTTACATAACTCCTCACGGTTTGAGAGTTACGACCTTATGAAGATTGGAGGACCCTCATATGTTGGCTTGAATCCCCAAAAGGTCAAAGAAGTCAAAGTGCTTGAAAAGAAGAAATCATTATTTAAATGATAGAGTAAAGTGACAATGTCAAGAAGGATTCTTTAATTAATAAAGTGAAGTGACAAAATCAAAGAAGATTATTTAAATGATAAAGTAATGGGTAAATTTCTAATTATGGAAAGTGGTTAACCCTAAAATGAGGAAATAACCTATATTTGGGTTAAGTGACCTAGAAGATGAAGAGTATAAATAAGAGGCTAGGGCATCTTGTGAATAGTAGATTTTGGGAGTATCTCTTGTGTATCTTTTGTGTGTATCTCTTGAGCATGATTGAGGATCTATTCTGAGAGAGAGAGCGCGAGGAGGATCTCATGGACGCATCAAATTTTCGACAATGTCTGAGATATTGATGAAAAAAGTTTTGGAAGTTCATAAACCTTATTTTCTAAGGCGTACGCGGGTTGTCTGTGTATAGGGTGCGTACAATACGCGAGCTGTTTGTGTATAGGGTGCGTATGTACGTAGGCTGGCTATGTATAGGGTGAGTACATGTTGGTAAATCCATGAAAACTTGAGAAGATGAAGATGCAGAGGTTCCAAATTTTGAGATTAGGCTGCCAGGAAGGTCCACATTGCTCAGATACATCAAATCTATCCATTGGTTCAAAATGTATGGTTACATGGTTGTCTTCATGTATACTCTTTCTTATTGTTTGGTGAATGCTTAAGGAATTCTTGGTATGGCTGTTATGATGTGGTTTGAGTTGGTTGATGGAGTGAGAAACACTCTTATGATTCAATATTGATATGATGACTATAATATACTAGTTGTTTACACATGTTTGAGTAGCATTCATATTGTATAGTTGAGAAGCATGAATAAGCTATTGGAGAGCTTGGATGTGTTGTGACTGGCTAATGGTCAGTTTGGGCAGCAAAAGACAAAAGATAATGTGATTGTAGGTTGTAGAAGATCTAAGCATGTGAAGCAAAGCAAAACCCTAGTTGCTTAGAAGTATACGCATGTTGCATTATAGATTGGTCGAGTACATACGTGGGCTGTAGTGAGCCAGGGCGTGTACACACGCGGGCTGCAATACTGATAGGTCGCATACCTGTGACAGATTGATATATGTGGAGGATTGTTGCCTCATCTCAGTTGGTGCTGAGGATGTAAGATGAGTCTTACATATAGAGCTGGTGCTCTTGTAGAGTTGTACTCTATTCAATTTTTGCTGATAAACCCCAAGGGTTGAAGTTCGTAATAAAAAGAAAATTGTACATACATCTTATGTTCTTTGTGTTCCTTGTGGTGATGATTTGTTGCTGATATATTTATGATATATATTGCTGATATGTGTTCACATTTAACTAGTTATAAAAGACAAGAATGTTTAATGTGTTAATGGTGATTGCTAACTAATGAGTTTTGTGTAAGAGGGAAGTTTTGGGAAAAAGAGCCCTACACTGTTCACCCCCACCTCTCAGTGTAGTCGGTGTGTCCAACAATTGGTATCAGAGCGGGCCTTCATTACAAGCCTTAACAAGTTTGAAGGAGATCCATAGACACACAAATGGATGATGAAGTTCCAATCCTTAATGAGGAAAACTATTCTACTTGGAGAATAGAGATGAGAGTACATTTGAAGGAAATGCGAGCGACTATTTGGAAGGAAACCATTGGTGGATCAGTTTCTTTGAAGAACAAGTCAAAGTTTGCAACTCAAAGAAGAATGATGCATTGGCTCTCAAAACCATTCTTAGTGGACTCTCAATTCTATTCAAAGAGAGCATGGGACAATGCGCATCCGCCAAGGATATATGGCTAAATCTAGAGGAGACATATCAAAGAAAGAAGAAAAATATTGAAGACCACTCCATCAAGATCAATAAAGATATTGAAGACATTTCAAATGAAGGCAACGAATCATGTAATGACATTGGAAAAAAGGAAGATATCTCAAACAAAGGTATAGAATCCTCAAAAACCCTTGATTGCAATGATTCTAAATGTGATGATGTTGAATGGTTCTCTACAAGTGAAGAAGGAAATCTAGAAGTAGTTTTTGTATAATTGATTGATTGTTATCCCATGGAAGAAGTAGAAGAAAAACTATTGAAGATTAAATAGAAAGTTGAAAGAAGCCTAGATGAATATAGCTATGATCACTATTATATAGATTATAGCTATCTTTCGGATAACACTAAGAAGTTTCTTAAGAAGAATCAAAAGCATGTTTTAAAATTAAAGGAATTGCTCAAAGAACAAGAAGAAAGTAAAGACCTCAATTAGAAGAAAAGGAAGAAGAGATCAAAAGACTAAAGAATGGAATAGGAGAAAATAAGAAGGTAGATGATGAGATTATCAAAAGTCATGAAGTTATTGTCCATATCAAGACCCAAATAGAAGAATCCAAAAGGGTAGAAGAACTATTGAGGAATCAAATAAATTAAAAGGAAGAGTCATGTCATAAGTTAGAAGCTGAAGTTATTGATATTAGAAAGAAGGTAGAGAAGTCAAATAAATTCTTGAATAGATCACTAATCTTGAATGAGATCATGGAAAGTCAAAGATCACCTAATGATAAATCAGGTCTTGGATACAAGAGAGAAGCTACACATGCTGAAGCAAGCACCCCAAAGAAGCATGAAGTAAGTCCCTCACTCTCAAAGAATGAAGACAATGTTGCAAGGCAACCACCCACACAAGGCAAGAAAAGAACAAAGCAAGAAAGACATAAAGAAGGATGGACACCAAAGCAAAGGTATGAAAGTGTTTTTCATGGTCAATGTTATTCATGCAATGAATATGGTCAGAAAGTTTTGGATTTTAGATCTTATGCAAGGAGAGAAAATGGAAGATTTAATAACACCATAAGGTGTTGGAGATCTGATCAAGTAGGACACATTGTTGTTCACTATCACAATATGAAATGCTACAACTGTAGTGGATTTGGTCACAAATCCTAGGACTGCTAGAACACAAGAAGAAAGTCCATGATGAGGACTTCATATGGCATAACTAGAAGAAGGAGTGAAGTAAGGAAGGGATAAATTTTTTCAAATATGTAATCTTAGAGATCAATTTATGAGAAGCAAAGACACCTTTAGAAGTGAGTGAAGAATACTGAACAACTAGAGAAGAATGGAAGCCTTAAGGGAGTCTCAAGTGTGACATCTTCAGAGGCATACATGGGTGACAATGGTAAAATTCACGTACATACACAAGCTGAACTTGAATAGGTCGTGTACATATGTGAGTTGTCTGTGCAACAGGCTGCATATATGTGGTAAAGCCTTGGGAAAAATGCTATGCATTTGGGTTGCAGCTTGATGTGATGGTATAACACTGTGTTGCAGGGTCTGACATTGTTTGTTGCAGGTTCTGACATTGTTTTTTGTAGGTTCGCATGGTTTTCATATTGGATTATGTAATGTGATGATAAAAAATTAAAAGGATATCTTGGATGCATAGCACTAACCCATGAGTATGGATTGAGGCATTCTCTGTTGAAGAACAATGATGGTTATGACAGTGAAGTTATGGCACCTTGGTTATATGATATATCATGATGATGCTAGCTAGAGATGTTATTGATCTATTGGAGCATACTACTAGTACATGTATTGTTGGATGCTTAGTATTTGCTATAGTGCATGGAGGTTTGAGGCTAATTTGTTGGGGTACATGGGTTACTTATTTGAGTTTCATTGACATATATTATGATGTGTTATTGGAGGCACACTTGTTGGATATCATGGTGCATGCATTTGGCATATGGTTGGACTACATATTGGGACATGTAGTTGGTGAGTTGTTGAGGTGATCATGTTGTACATCATTGAGGAGTCATAACTTGATCTATAGTTGGTGCATGATTGATAAAATTCTAGTACATTGGTAGAGGCACCTACTAGCAGTTTGACTGGCACATGTTTTATGTGATGAACTTGGCATACATGTGTGAGGACACATCTTGATTATGGTTCATCTTGTTGCGGTATTGATGCATGGTTGATTTACTTGCTTGGTGCAAGTGGTGATGCATGTTTAGAGCATAAAGGTACACTCATAGATGACATATGTTTGGATGATTGGTACTTGGCTAAAAGTACACCATTGGAATTACTTGACTAGCACAAAAATTGGTATTTTTTTGAGATTCATGGTTGTGGCACTTGGTTCATGGTAGAGACATATATTTGGTGATATGACACTTGGTTGTGGCACTTGGTTCATGGTGGAGACATAACATGAATGATATGACACTTGCATGGCATATTGGTAGATGCACATGTTTGGCATATTGGTAGATGCACATGGTTGGCATATTGATAGATGGACATGGATGGCATGTTGATGGAAGCATATGGTTGATACATTTCATTGATGATTTATTTTTGTATGATGTTGATGTACATGGTTGATGTACATGAGTGATGTGCACGGTGGGCACATTTTGATACGTGATGTACTTGGTTGATATTTTTTATGATTCTCTATTTTATTGTTGACATATCTTTTGTTTCATGATGTATGGTATGGCACAAGTCTGATGCATGGACAGGTCCAAGGATCGTCATAAAGAGAGTGGTTGATATATGATCCTATTGAAGATAGGGGAGACATACCCATAGGGGGATTCATTATTGTTCCCATGATTCTAGGAGGAGAAAAGAGCCCTATACTTGAAGAAAGAGCACAAAGGAATAGTTTCAGGGGGAGCGATGGTCATAGGGGGAGTATGAGCGATTCATCTTCAACATTACATTAGAGTGATATCCTTTTCTCAAAAAGGGGAGATATTATTCAGAGGAAGATCAAAGGCATTCAAGAAGGGGGAGAATCCCCAAGGGGAGAATGGCCCTTTTCCATTGATGTTAAAGGGGGAGAGATAATCACATTGATGTGATTGATGTTCATTGATGGGGAAAGGTAGTCACATTGATATTTTTGATGACTATTGATGTAGAAGCATGCCTTATCTACATGTTGACATCAATTATTGTTGTTGACATCAATGTTGGTATTGCCATCAATTCCAAAGGGGGATATTGTTGGATCATGTTGTCATTGATGCCAATGGTTTGATTTATTGATGCCAAAGGATTGATTGATTGATTGACGATTGATGTTAAATATGTATTGTCCTTGATGAGAATTGATAGATGTAAAGTATATTATGCATATGATGTCATGCATAGATGGAGATGAATCAACGAGTTGTCATTGATATGATGCATAGATGAAGATGGATCGATGAGTTGTCATTGATACATGATGAAGATGGATGGATGTGGTTTCCTTGATATATGATGCATAGTTTGATTAATATAAAGATGACTCATTATTGTATTATCATGGTTGATAAGATGCACAAATGGATGAACTCCAAAGTGGTCCCCTTATGGTGAAATCCCTCACGGGAAGACGCTTTATGGTTGAGTTATCCTAGAAGTATGGTTGGAGAACCCATACTTATATGTGAAATAATGAGATTAAGATCAATGAAGTTGTTGGTGAAACTATCCTAGATGGATAGTGCTTGTCATGCCATTTCCGGTGGTATGTGGAATGTCACATAACTCCTCATGGTTTGAGAGTTATGGCCTTACGAAGATTGGAGGACCTCATATGTTGGCTTGAAGCCCCAAAATATCAAAGAAGTCAAAGTGTTTGAAAAGAAGAAATCATTATTTAAATGATAGAGTAAAGTGACAAAGTCAAGAAGGATTCTTTAAATAATAAAGTGAAGTGACAAAATCAAAGAAGATTATTTAAATGATAAAGTAATGGAGAACTTTCTAATTATGGAAAGTGGTTAACCCTAAAATGATGAAATAACCTAGATTTGGGTTAAGTGACCTAGAAGATGAAGAGTATAAATAAGAGGCTAGGGTCTCTTGTGAAAAGTACATTTTGGGAGTATCTCTGTGTATCTTTTGTGTGTATCTCTTGAGCATGATTGAAGATCTATTCTGAGAGAGAGAGAGAGTGAGGAGGATCTCATGGATGCATCAAATTTTCGACAATGTCTGAGATCTTGACGACAAAAGTTTCGGAAGTTCATAAACCCTATTTTTTGAGGCATATGCGGGTTGTCTGTGTATAGGGTGCGTACAATACGCGAGCTATTTGTGTATAGGGTGCATACGTACGCGGGCTGGTTGTGTATAGGGTGAGTACATGTTGGTAAAGCCATGGAAACTTGAGAAGATGAAGATGCATAGGTTCCAGATTCTGAGATTAAGCTCCCAAGAAGGTCCACAGTGCTCAGATACATCAGATCTATCCATTGGTTCAAAAGGTATGGTTACATGGTTGTCTTGATGGATACTCTTTCTTATTGTTTGGTGAATGCTTAAGGCATTCTTGGTATGGATGTTATGATGTGCTTTGAGTTGGTTGATAGAGTGAGAAGCACTCTTATGATTCAATATTGATATGATGACTATAATATACTGGTTTTTTACACATGTTTGAGTAGAATTCATATTGTATAGTTTAGAAGCATGAATAAGCTATTGGAGAGCTTGGATGTGTTGTGACTGGATGATAGTTAGTTTGGATAGCGAAAGACAGAAGAGAATGTGATTGCAAGTTGCAGAAGATATGAGCATGTGAAGCAAAGAAAAACCCTAGTTTCTCAGAAGTATACACATGTTGCATTATAGATTGGTCGCGTACATACACGGGCTGTAGTGAGCTAGGGCGCATACACACACGGGTTGCACTACTGACAAGTCACGTACCTATGACAAATTGATATCTATGGAGGATTGTTGCCTCATCTCAGTTGGTGCTGAGGATGTAAGCTGAGTCTTGCATATAGAGCTGGTGTTCTTGTAGAGTTGTACTCTATTAAGTTGTTGCTGATAAACCCCAAGGATTGAAGTATGTAATAAAAAGAAAATTGTACATACATCTTGTGTTCTTTGTGTTCCTTATGGTGATGACTTGTTGATGATATATTTATGATATATGTTGCTGATATGTGTTCACATTTAACTGGTTATAAAAGACAACAATGGTTAATGTGTTAATGGTTATTGCTAACTAATGAGTTTTGTGTAAGAGGAAAGTTTTGGGAAAAAGAGCCCTACATTGTTCACCCCCCCCTCTCAGTGTATTCAGTGTGTCCAACATGTTGTTCATGCCCAAAAATTGATTGTCCAAAACTATTATAACTTCCCATACACATTTCCTCTCTTTAATTTCTTGCACGACTTACAAACTTCCAGAAGTTGATTATACTCAAACCCCATGCTTCCAATAACTATGGGGTGTGACCTCTCACACCCACTCTCTTACCGCATTCAATGATTGGCTTTGGGAACACTCAACAATAAAATAGAGGGTTCATATACCAATACTAATTTTAGGAAGTGGTTTAAATTAATAGAAATGGGTAATTTCCCCTTGGAACCCTCTTAGACACTCCTAGAAATTTTCCTCTCTTGTGGATTAATTTAGCCCCCATATCTACATGTTGACATCAATGATTGGTGTTGACATCAATGTTGGTATTGACATCAATTCCAAAGGGGGAGATTTTTGGATCATGTTTTCATTGATGCCAATGGTTTGATTTATTGATGTCATTGATTGATGTCAAGTGATTGATTGATGTCAAAGGATTGATTGATTGATTGATGTCAAAGGATTGATTGATGATTGATGTCAAATATGTATTGTCCCTGATGAGAATGGATATATGTCAAGTATATGATTTATATGATGCATAGATGAAGATGAATCAACGAGTTTTCATTGATATGATGCATAGATGAAGATGAATTGATGAGTTGTCATTGATACATGATGAAGATGGATCGATGTGGTTTCCTTGATATATGATGCATAGTTTGATTGATGTAAAGATGACTCATTATTGTCTTATCATGGTTGATAATATGCACAAATGGATGAACTCCAAAGTGGCCTCCTTATGGTGAAATCCCTCACGGGAAGACGCTTTATGGTTGATTTATTTTAGAAGTATGGTTGGAGAACCCATACTTATATGTGAAATAATGAGATTAATATCAGTGAAGCTATTGGTGAAACTATCCTAGATGGATAGTGCTTGTCATGCCATTTCCAGTGGTATGTGGAATGTCACATAACTCCTCACGGTTTGAGAGTTATGGCCTTACGAAGATTGGAGTACCCTCATATGTTGGATTGAAGCCCCAAAATGTCAAAGAAGTCAAAGTGCTTGAAAAAAAGAAATCATTATTTAAATGATAGAGTAAAGTGACAAAGTCAAGAAGGATTCTTTACATAATAAAGTGAAGTGACAAAATCAAAGAAGATTATTTAAATGATAAAGTAATGGAGAACTTTCTAATTATGGAAAGTGGTTAACCCTAAAATGAGGAAATAACCTAGATTTGGGTTAAGTGACCTAGAAGATGAAGAGTATAAATAAGAGGCTAGGGTCTCTTGTGAAAAGTACATTTTGGGAGTATCTCTTGTGTATATTTTGTGTGTATCTCTTGAGCATTATTGAAGATCTATTTTGAGAGAGAGAGAGCGTGAGGAGGATCTCATGGACACATCAAAGTTTTGACAATGTTTGAGATCTTGAAGAAAAAAGTTTTGGAAGTTCAGAAACCCTATTTTTTGAGGCATACACTCGCTGTCTGTGTATAGGGTGCATACAATACATGGGATTTTTGTGTATAGGGTGCATACGTACACAGGCTGGTTGTGTATAGGGTGAGTACATGTAGGTAAAGCCATGGAAACTTGAGAAGATGAAGATGCATAGGTTCCAGATTCTGAGATTAAGCTCTCAGGAAGGTCCACAGTGCTCAGATACATCAAATCTATCCATTGGTTCAAAAGTTATGGTTACATGGTTGTCTTGATGGATACTCTTTCTTATTGTTTTGTGAATGCTTAAGGAATTCTTGGTATGGGTGTTATGATGTGGTTTGAGTTGGTTGATAGAGTGAGAAGCACTCTTATGATTCAGTATTGATGTGATGGCTATAGTATACTGGTTGTTTACACATGTTTGAGTAGCATTCATATTGTATAGTTGAGAAGCATGAATAAGCTATTGGCGAGCTTGGATATGTTGTGACTGGTTGATGGTCAGTTTGGACAACAAAAGACATAAGAGAATGTGATTGCAGGTTGTGGAAGATCTGAGCATGTGAAGAAAAGAAAAACCCTAGTTGCTTAGAAGTATACACATGTTGCATTATAGATTGGTTGCGTACATACGTGGGCTGTAGAGAGCCAGGGCACATACACACGTGGGCTGCACTACTGACAAGTCACGTACCTGTGACAGATTGATATCTGTGGAGGATTGTTGCCTCATCTTAGTTGGTGCTGAGGATGTAAGTTGAGTCTTGCATATAGAGCTAGTGCTCTTGTAGAGTTGTACTCTATTCAGTTGTTGCTAATAAACCCCAAGGATTGAAGTTTGTAATAAAAGGAAAATTGTACATACATCTTGTGTTCTTTGTGTTCCTTGTGGTGATGATTTGTTGATGATATATTTCTAATATATGTTGCTGATATGTATTCACATTTAATTGGTTATAAAATACAACAATGGTTAATGTGTTAATGGTGATTGCTAACTAATGAGTTTTGTGTAAGAGGGAAGTTTTGGGAAAAAGAGCCATACACTGTTCACCCCCCCTCTTAGTGTAGTCGATGTGTCCAACATGTTGTTCGTGCACAAAAATTCATTGTCCAAAACTACTATAACTTCCCATACAAATTTCCTCTCTTTACTTTCTTGCATGACTTACACACTTACCAAAGTTGATTATACTCAAACCCCATGCTTCCAATAACTATGGGGTGTGACCTCTCACACCCACTCTCTTACCGCATTCAATGGTTGGCTTTGGAAACACTCAACAACAAAATAGAGGGTTCATATACCAATACTAATTTTAGGAAGTGGTTTAAATTAATAGAAATGGGTAATTCCCTCTTGGAACCCTCTTAGACACTCCTAGAAATTTTCCTCTCTTGTGGATTAATTTAGCCCCCATCTCTGTGCATGTCCCCCAGTAGCTGGCATCACATATTATTATTAAATTCAAAAATACAATTCATATATACATCTCTTGGCAGTAGCCATACATTATATCTATATTAAGCATTAATTAAACTAGGGATTATAGCAGGGACACATTTCCCCTCCCCTAGAATTTTGTGCCATCCTCGGTGCACACTATGCTGATATGCATGCACAAATTTACATCATAATACTAAGAAATACAAATTCTGTGATTTTACAACTCCAAAAATAGTTCCAACCAAATCTCCTATTCCTCTGAACCGTCTGACCGAATGTACCCCTTCATTGATCTCATTCCATCAGGTTGTACCATTATTCTATTAGGGCCCCAACATAGGTTGACTGTAACACCCTGTTTCCCCCTGTCTGTAAAAATAACTATACTGGCCAAGTATTGTGGCAAACTCAAAAATGTGAATCTGTGATGTGAATGGACCTTGTGAAAAAGGTCGATGAATGTAAATAATATTATGATTATATATATATATATATATATATATTGCAAGACTGCTGAGAGAGGGGGGTGTGCTGAAAAAGAGACCACGATGGATGAAGAAAGGTGGTGGACACCTGGAATGGTGGCGTTAACTTCCATCGAAACCAATACCGTATTTGGACTTCACTGGCCCAGAGAACCAAGAGCGGCTCGTTGGCCCCAAATTAAATAACTCACCAGGTTGGTAGGTAAATGGCTCCTCATGAGTAATGAGGGATGGGGGTGAACTGCCCATCCGTAGAGTCCTCAGACATGACCACCACGAGGAAGATCGTTCCACACGCAACCTCTCCAAAAAGAGAAAAGGCAGGAAGAGTGTGCGATCAAGGGGCAGACGCAAGGGAAAGAGGAAAAGAACTCTGGAAAATACAGATTGAGTGATAACGGAGAAGAAGGAGAGTAACCTTCGTTCTCAGTCAATGGAAAATAGAGCCTCAGTCTCACAACATCGTGGTCTCAGCTTGGGGGTGGCTAGTGGTAAATCCGTTGGGAGTCGCTGACCTACGATTGGGTGGAAAGGAGCACCCCTCTCAGTAGTTGCATCACCTCTGGTGTTTTTCTGATAAGTGTTATATCTTGTATCTTGAAGTTTATATGCTGACATGTATGCTCATAGTCTATGAAATTTATGAATGGTTTGAGTATAAGACTGTCTGTGTGGTGTTTTTATCAGAAATGGTGGTTGCATGCTTTTATTGGAAGGACCACGTATGGCTTATGTTTATAGATAGATTTATATATACGTATATTGAACTAATTTGGACTTCAAGTCTACTTTCGGGAAATCTATGCCCTTATTCGTCTCCAGGAATACCTGGAATAGATCTCTCCCCAGAGATACCCTCTCTGGAAAGCTTACTAAGAACCTGAAATAGGATTTGGTGGCACAAGTCTTAGCCATCCTGTGCGAGGAAGAATGGTCCTCGTAGATCCCAACATTTCGGCATTTTGGTACCCGGAGTACCCAAGGGCGAGTCCCCTTGCACTCACAAGTCCTGAAACCCTGATTTGCGAAATCTCGAATTATTAGCGTGGGGGTAAATTAAGAGTTTTCAGAGTTTCGGCACGCGGAGTATCTAGTTGCGAGTTTTCTTGTATTTGCGAGTCCCGAAACCCTGATTTATGAAATCCTGAAATGGCAGCATGTGGTTAAGTATTAATCGATGGACGAGATCCTGTCAGAAGATCTGAGGTCAGTCACGACTGTTAGATTGGAGGAAGAAACAAGGGCGTTAATGCCTCAACCCCTTTCCTTTTTATCTTCATAAGTAGCGAAGAAATTGGGACCGTAGATCCCCAAGGTCCTTGGGAGTATTTGGATCGTCATTTTTAAAAGGGCACGTGGCATTCAAAATTTTTTTCGGCGTTTCGGCACTCAGGGAATCAAAGGGAAAGAACCCTCGTCATCGCGCGTCACAAAATCCCGAAGACCGAAACCTCGAATCGGTTTAAGTGTGAATAAGTTTGAGAAAGATGAGATTTGATCATGACTGTTGATCATCCTGAAAATATCATAACATTTGATCGTGGGTAAAGTTCGCAGCCGTCCATTGGAGGGACATGTGGCTTTTGGTCGGCATTTCGGAATTTCGACACTGGTTATAAATAAATATAAATATTGACTAACAACCAACATTTTTCCTTTTTCACACAAGCGGAAGATCAACCGCGGGAAATTATCAACACATAGTATGGTGACTCACCATGAAATGGGATAAGGCTCCCACAATAGAGATGAAGAGTCTGATGAAAGGAGGGCAGTAGGGATCCCTCCAGGTCTAGCCAAGACTATGAGGAGTCTCATGGTCGAATTACAAAGTTGCAAGGCTGACAATGAAAGGATGATGAAAGAACAAGAAATTAACATAGTTTTACTGCAGAGTTTATCCGATCTACAAAGAAAAATGCAGCAGGAACTTGAAACTTAGAAATAGGGTCATATCAGTGGCCACACTGAAAGGAGCACCTCGAAAAAGGTCCACTCCAAAGGTAAAGGACAAGCGTCGGATGATTCCTCTGAGAAGGAAGCTGGCGATTCAGAGGGCTCTTCTAGTAGAGGAACCAGTTCCTATTCCCGAAGGAAACAGAAGAAGCAAAAGTCTTCCAAAGGTTGAACATTCGAAGAATTCAGAAAAGCCAAACCACCCTCCTTCAACGGTGAAATAAAGAAGGGAGAGGAAGCAGAGGCCTAGCTTCTTGGACTAAAGAAGTATTTCAGAGTCCATGACTTTTCAGAAAATATGAAGGCCCGAGTGGCCACCTTCAACTTGAACGGAAAGGCTTCCATTTGGTGGGAAGACCTTAATAATGTGAAAGGGGTTCACGAAGAGGACCTGTCTTGGGAACGGTTTGAGAAATACTTCCAGAAGAAGTATCTGTCGGAAAAATATTTCGACGAAAAGACCAAAGAGTTTTATGAACTCAAACTGGGACAACTCACTATAGAAGAATATGTCAACAAATTCCTCGATTTGTTGAGGTATGTACCTTATATAAAAGTGGAAAAGGCAAAGGTGCAACACTTCATCAGTGGACTACCTAAGGACTATCGGAATAGAATTGAATTTGATGAGCCATAGAGTCTAGAAGGCACTATTCAAAAGGCAACCTATTGTCATGAATAGTTTGGGCATTGAGCAGAACCTCGCGAAGGATGGAAACAAAAGAATAGTTCAAGATTTTAGAAAAAGGGGATTAAATCCCCAGGATTTAAGAACTATAAGAAGAACCCAAGAATGAGCTTCCCAGCCCAGAGTATGCACCAACAGAATTTTCCCTCCTTGAGTGGAAATACAACTTATGGACCCATATCAGTGAAGACTGATAACCCAAAGAGAGAACCTTTGAAATGATGGGGTTGCGGGGAAGAACATCTATTGAGAGACTGTCCACACTGACAACAGAATAGTCAAAGGATTTATAACATCCATGAAGCTACTACCGTCAATGATGTGGCCAGGAGTGTGTTGCAAATTTATGCAGCCTTGGATAATAACCAAGATGACCACCAAGCTTCATTGTTGGAAATAGAAGGTATGATTTCCAACCATCTAGTGTCTGTTTTGATTGACCCTGGTTCAAATTTGAGTTATATAGCCCCTAAAGCTGTTGATAAGTGTAAACTACAGCCACAAAAACATACCAAGGCATGGTTGGCACAATTAGCCACTAGCACCAAAAGAAGGGTAGTAGAGGTTATACCAGTCTGCCAATTGATGTTGAGTAGATTCCCCACCCAAGAAACCCTTAAGTTATTACCCATGGGATCGTATGATCTATTGATTGGTATGGACTGGCTAGCCACCCATAAATCCAGATTGGAATGTTACCATAAAACCTTAGAATGTGTAAGTAAAGAAGGGAAAAAGATAACCCTTCAAGGGATCTGAAAACCTGTCTCGGTGAGACAAATATCAGCTCTGCAAATGAGAAAGTATTGCCGAAAGGGATGTCCCCTATATGAAATACAGGTGTTGAAAACAATCGAAGGCGACAAACCAAGCCCTGACAATCACCCTATCCTGAGAGAATACAGAGATGTGTTTCTGGAAGAGATACCGAGTCTACCTCTGAGAAGGGACATAGACTTCTCGATAGAATTTCTACCAGGAGGGGTGCTGGTGTCTAGGACACCCTACCAGATGAGCACACCTGAGTTAGTTGAACTCAAGTTGCAATTAAAAGAAATGATGGATAAAGGCTATATTCGACCCAGCGTGTCTCCATGGGGAGCACTAGTCCTGTTCATGAAAAAGAAGGGTGATACCCTTAGACTGTGTATAGATTATAGGCAACTCAATAAGGTAACTATAAAGAACAAGTACCCCTTGCCCAGGATCGATGACTTGTTCGAACAATTGGGGGGTGCGTCTTTTTTCTCAAAGATTGATTTGAGGTAGGGATACCATCAAGTACGAATCAAGGGTGAAGACATCCATAAAACTGCCTTTCGGATGAGGTATGGTCACTATGAGTTCATGGTAGTGCCATTTGGGTTGACCAATGCCCCTGCCACTTTTATGTGCTTGATGAACAATGTACTCAACAAATTCCT
>JASDQU010306638.1:36645-55143 GCA_032191745.1 Picea mariana
TGAATGGACCTTGTGAAAAAGGTCGATGAATGTAAATAATATTATGAATATCTATCTATATATATATATATATTCCAGGACTGCTGAGAGAGGGGGGTGTGCTGAAAAAGAGACCATGATGGATGAAGAAAGGTGGTGGAAGGCACCTGGAATGGTGGCATTAACTTCCACCGAAACCAATACCGTATTTGGATTTCACTGGCTCGGAGAACCAAGAGCGGCTCGCTGGCCCCAAATTAAATAACTCGCTAGGTTGGTAGGTAAATGGCTCCTCATGAGTAATGAGGGATGGGGGTGAACCGCCCATCTGTAGAGTCCTTAGACCTGACCACTGTGAGGAATATAGTGCCACACGCAACCTCTCTGAAAAGAGAAAAGGCAGGAAGAGTGTGCGATCGAGGGGCAGACGCGAGGGAAAGAGGAAAAGAACTCTGGAAAATACAGAGTGAGTGATAGCAAAGAAGAAGGAGAGTAACCTTCATTCGCAGTCACTGGCAAACAGAGACTCAGTCTCGCAACATCGTGGTCTCAGCTCGGGGGTGGCTAGTGGTAAATCCATTGGGAGTCGCTAAGCCTACGGTTGGGTGGAAACAAGCACCCCTCTCAGCAGTTTCATCACCTCTGGTGTTTTTCTGATAAGTGTTATATCTTGTATCTTGAAGTTTATATGCTGACATGTATGCTCATAGTCTGTGAAATTCATGAATGGTTTGAGTATAAGACTGTCTGTGTGGTGTTTTGATTAGAAATGGTGGTTGCATGCTTTTATTGGAAGGACCACGTATGGCTTATGTTTATAGATAGATTTATATATACATATATTGAACTAATTTGGACTTCAAGTCTGCTTTCGGGAAATATAATTCCTTATTCATCTCCAGGAATACCCGAAATAGATCTCTCCATAGAGATACCCTCTCTGGAAATCTTACCAAGAACTTGAAAGAGGATTTGGTGGCACAAGTCTTAGCCATCCTGTGCGAGGAAGAATGGTCCTTGTAGATCCCAACATTTCGGCATTTCGGTACCTGGAGTACCCAAGGGCGAGTCCCCTTGCACTCGCAAGTCCCGAAACCCCAATTTGCAAAATCCTGAATTATTAGCGTGGCGGTAAATTAAGATTTTTCAGAGTTTCGACACCCAGAGTATCTAGGTGCGGGTTTTCTTGTACTCGTGAGTCCCAAAACTCCGATTTACGAAATCTTGAAATGACAGCATGTGGTTAAGTATCGATCGATGGACGAGATCTCGTTGGAAGATCTGAGGTCATTCACAACTGTTATATTGGAGGAAGAAATGAGGGCATTAATGCCCCATCCCCTTTCCTTTTTATCTTCGTAAGTAGTGAAGAAATCGGGACCATAGATCCCCAAGGTCCGTGGGAGTATCTGGACCGTCCTTTTTAAAAGGGCACATGGCGGTCGGAAAACGTTTCGGCGTTTCGGGACTCGGGGAATCAAAGGGAAAGAACCCTGGTCATCGCGAGTCGCAAAATCCCGAAGACTGAAATCTCGAATTGGTTTAAGTGTGAATAAGTTTGAGGAAGCTGAGATTTGATCGTGACCATTGATCATCCTGAAAAGATCATAACGGTTGATCATGGGTAAAGGTCGCAGCCATCCATCGGAGGGACACGTGGCTACCGGTCGGCGTTTCGACGTTTTGGCACCCAGGAAACCAAAGGGAAAGAACCCTTGTCTTTGTAAGTCATGAAATCCCGATACCCGAAACCTCGATGCGCTCTGTGGCAGAAAGGAAGAGATCTGGACCATTGGTTTTCCACGTCCAGGGAGCCGCAGGAGAGTGTACATCGTGGGACAGATCTGAACAGTCAGATCTTAGTCAGAAAACCCAACAGCTGTTGGATCTGTTAGGAGATGCATGAGGGTTAAGCCTTCGTGAATAGAGGCGAAAGTCCCGAAAGAGGTGTTGGTATCGAGATTTCAGACTTCGGGATTTGGGAGGTCTCGAGGACAAGAGATCGGGACACTCCATGGTGGAAGTCCCGAAATAGATTTGGACCGTCCGATTAAGGGAGGACACATGTCGCGAGATCACCCATTTCATGGATTTGGACATCGGGAAACAAAAGAGGAAGGTGAGCATTTTGACTTCGCACCCGACGAAGTCCCGAAATGATCTGGACCATCCATCCGTGGAGGACACGTGGCGGAGATCGAGAGTCCATCGGTATTTCGGATACTGGGGATTTGAATTGACAGAGGATTTGTGTCACTAGGGGTCGCAAGTCATGAAATCGCGAAATGACGAGGACCGTCCATCTGAGGGAGGACACGTGGCAGCAATCCAGGATTTCAGGAAAAATCTCGGAGGAAGAGTCCATCGCGAAATCAGAAATCGGGAATTCGGGAGTCCCATTGACAAGAGTTCGGGCTCTCGTATTGATAAGTCCCGAAGGGAATTAGACTGCAGTCTTATGAGAAGTGGTCATACAGGCCAAGGCATAGCCCAGGGGGCTAATTGCTGATCAAATCCCTTTTCTGCATTTCAGGGTTTGCAGAGTCATAAGACTCGACTCACTTATATTGTTGAGTCGCGAAATGCGAAAAGACGCCTAGTTGTTTGGCCGATGGTCATAACCGACGATCACATGGAGGTGGAAAAGGGAAGAGCTAGCCTGTGCTAAGTCCCCGTAGGACTTCGGGGTTTCTGTCCCTCGAGAAAAGGCAAAAAAATTATTATGCCGTAGTGGGTGTGTAACATTGACTAGGACTCTAAGATGTGGTTTCAGAACTCTAGCTTCTCAAAATGGAGTCTTACATTCTTATATTATGCTTTCTTCAAAATTGGCAAAAAAATGCAGGTATTCCTCCCACATGTTTTCTTCGTGCTCCCATGTTGTGTCTTCAAGACCATAGCAGGTCCATTGAACCATTACTGACCCTATGGATTTTTTGTTGATCACTTTGAATTTCTAGTCCATGATGCATACTAGTTCCACCCAAAAATCCCCTTTGTGTTCCACTTAGATCACAATCCAATAAATTATGTGGTTAGGGGCAGGGACATATTTATTTAATAATGATACATGAAATACATTATGCACTCTCATGGATGCAGGCAATGGTACATGTATGCAACCAACCCTATATTTTCTAATATCTCAAAAGGTACACAATATATTGCTACCAACTTTGGGAAACTTCCTAATCTTAGTGAACTTCTCTTTGCTTTCACTTTAAAAAATTCATCCTCAACCACTTTAAAATATCCAAAAAATTTGTTCTCGTCTGCATAACTTTTCTGCATATCTTGGGAAAACTTCAAATTTTGATTGATCTTTGTCATATGCTCTTCCATTTCCTTCAACAAATCTATTCCAATAACCACTATGTATGTTGGATTATCCCAACTCATTGGTGTGTTACACTTCCTTCCATACAATGCTTTGAATGAGATCATTTTCAATGAGGCTTGATAGCCATTATTGTAAGCAAATTCCTTTAAGTGGATGTAATCTTCCCCCTTTGATGGCTGGTCCATCACATATATTCTTAGCATGTCCTCAATTATTTTGTTAGTCCTCTCTTTTTCCCCATATGAATTTGGGTGATACACAATATTGAGATTTAGATTTGTCCCAAAACCTTTGAACAAACCCTTACAAAAATTGGAAGTAAAATTTGGATCTCTATTTGAAATAATTTCCTTGGGAACTCCATGTATCATGGAAACTTCCTTCATGTAAATTTCTACAATATTTTCTACCTTGTGTGTAGTCTTTACTGGAATAAAATGTCAATCCTTATTCAATTTATCCACCACCACCATGATGGATTTATATTGGTTCATTGTCCTTGGTAGATTTGTAATAAAATCCACTATGACTACCTCCCACTTCCATTCTGCAATGGGAAATGGTTATAACATCTCAACTGTATGTCTATGTTCAGTATTCACTTTCTGGCACTCTGGACAGCTGGCTATGTAATTAGCCACTTCTTTCTTCATTCATGGCCAAAAGTATTGGCTTCTTACAACCGCAATTGATTTTTGATATCCCGAGATCCCAACATATGACACATT
This sequence comes from Picea mariana, assembly GCA_032191745.1. NCBI lineage: Eukaryota > Viridiplantae > Streptophyta > Pinopsida > Pinales > Pinaceae > Picea > Picea mariana. The sequence continues at coordinate 40,693 of JASDQU010306638.1, forward strand.
GTGCATTTTATTCATCACTGTATTTTTTAGCTAATTGGAATTTGACACATATACTTTGCCTTTGTACATGATAATTCCATCTTTTTTTAGCTCAAAGTCTTTAAATTTCTGTTGTAATTTGTCTTGCTGTAATGTTTCTTTTATTTTTAGATATTGTTGATTTGAATTTGCAACCCTTGAAATTCTGTCTTTTAAACCTATGTTGTACATGCTAATGGATGCAATATGCATTTCATGAGATATTCCATTGAGTGCATCATCCAACTGATTTCCCTTTCCTTTAACGTGCTTAATTTCAAATTCATACTTACTAAGGAATTCCAACTATTTAGTTTGTCTAGCATTTAATTTGGTCTGTCCAAACAAATGTTTTAGACCATGGTAGTCTTTCCTTAACTTAAATTTCCTTCCCATGAGGTAATGTCTCCATATTTTCAGCACATGAATATTGAATACTAATTCCAATTCATGTGTAGCATAATATCTCTCATTCTCTTTAATTTTCTAGACTCATAGCATACCACATGATATTTTTGTGTGAGGACACCATTGAGCCCTTCCTTGCACGCATAAGGAAATATTCAATATTGACACAATGGTCAATATGTATTTCAGTTGCTAAAATATCTCTTCACACTTGGAATTCCATTCAAATTTCACTCCCTTATTTTGCAAAGAAGTGATCGAGATTGCAATCTTTGAAAATCCTTTTATGAATCTTCAGTAATAACCTGCAATACCCATGAATGATATAAAATCTATAACATTTCTTGGCATTGACTATTCTCTAATGGCCTCTATCTTCTCGGGGTCAACTTCTATCCCATTGGCTGAAATAATATGCCCCAAGTAGTGAATCTTCTTTTGATAAAAGATGCACTTACTTAGCTTGGCATACAACTGATGCTCTGTTAAAATTTTTAGCACCATTCTTAAATGTTTTTCATGTTCCTCCTCTGTCTTTGAGTAAATGAGTATATCATCTAGGAACACAATTACAAACTTGTCTAGGTATTCCCTAAACACTCCATTAATCATGCACATGAAAAGTGTCGGCACATTTGATAGCCCAAATGAAACTATTGTGAATTGCTAATTCCTGTATCTTGTCCTGAATGTTGTCTTTCTGATATCCTCTTCCTTCATCCTCACTAGATGATAACATGATCTCAAGTCAATCTTGTAATTTATTCTTGCAACTTTGAGTTGATCAAATAAATCATCAATCCTTGGAAAAATATATTTTTTCTTTATGGTGACCTTATTTAGTTGTCTGAAATCAATACACAGCCTTAAGGTTCCATCTTTCTTCTTTAAAAAATGATCTGGGGCACCCTACGGTGACACACTTGGGCGCGCACGCACACACACACACACACACACACACACACACACACACACACATATCCCTTTGTTAACAATTCTTGAAGCTACATCTGCAACTCCTTCAATTCTGGTGTGCCATTCTATAAGGTGTCTTGGACACTGGGATAACTCCTGGCACCAAATAATAAGGAAATCAATATCTCTTTGGTGGAAATCCTAGGATTTCCCCAAAAACATCTTCAAAATCCCTCAAGACTAGATGGTTTTCAATTCTTGCCACTTTAGCTCTAGCTACCTCTTCTATATGGGTTGCAAAAAAATGGCATCCCTTCCATAAACTATTTTTCAATTACATAGCTGAAATTTCTCTAACAACTACATCTCTTGGAATTCCTTGAACCTTTCCTTGCTTCCCTTCTTCATCAATACATGTGACTGTCTTGTTGTAACGTTCTAGGACAACATGGTGTTTTTCCAACCAATCCATTTCAATTAGACAATCATATGAACCCAATGCTATGATGTTCACATCTACCTTTGTGATGAGTCCATTCATGTATATTGGACAATCTTTAACTAGCTCATTGATTTTCCTCTTAGCCCCTATGAATAACTAAAGTAACCAAGATTTATTATGCTTATGCCTTTGCAAGTGAAATCTTTCAACAATGTTAGATTTTATGTAACTATGGCTAGCTCCAGAATCAATTAAAATTGCTATGGGTTGGTTATCAATCTTACCTTCCAATTCAATCATGAGGGATTGATATTCTACTTGCTTTCTATCCAAGGATGCATAAATCATTGGCATGTTTCATCCCATGTATTCAACTTCTTCAACCTCCTGAATGTTGTGTACAATCATCATTCTTTCTCCTTTGTGAGGGAAGTCCCTACATAAGTGATTTCCCTCACATCCCTAACATTGTACAGGCTACTTCCTTGGCCTTTTCCTAAATGAATTTGTAGTCTTGTGCTCATTTTGAGTTGATTGTCCTTACTGATTTGCTTGGGAGTTGTTACTAAAAAATGTTGGCTTAAAACCTTTCTGTCTTTGATCCTTTTTACCCTTCATCTTTTCATTCCAAGATTTTTGGAACACTGGCCTTCCTCTGCTCTGGTCATAAAGATGTTTTTCTCTCCTTATGGCTCCCTCCAAAGTCCTAGGGTTATCATATTATATCTTGTCACTATAGAAGGATGGTAACCCACTTATAAACCTTTTTATTTTGATTTTTTCATTCTTTATGAAGTCCACATACTTCAACAATTCAAAGAATCTCTTCTCATATTCATCCATTGTCATGCTTCCCAATTTGAGTTCAAAGAACTCTTTCATAATAATGCTCGAACACATATTTCTCTTGGAAATATCCTTTGAACTTTCTCCATGAGATCCTCTTCTCATCAAGTTGTTTGTCTTTCTTAAGCTGATCCCACCACATGGTTGCCTTTCCTTGCAAGTGTTACGTTTCAATTCTAGCTTCTGCCCTTGAGGGGTAATCATGTAGTTGGAAATATTTATTCATTTCTAACAACTAGGCCTTGGACTCTTCTCCTTTCCTATGCTCACCATTGAAATTTGGTGTGTAACATCCCCCATCTTAACCGAAGAACATTACTTGCTGAAAATACACATAAACAATTTTTTTTTTCTGCTAACTAAATATCTGTAGCTTGTCAACTATGAATTGTACACAAATTTACCTATTTTATGATACCATATAAATAAATGCATCTATAACATTCAAAATGATCATGAAGGTCACACCCTTATTGAGACAAACCTCATACAAAACTTCCTTTATACTGCACACGACAACTATTCATAGTGTGCACACAATAGGATTTGTACTGCGTGTGACAACTATTCCCAGTGCATGTGACGATTTGAGCACCGTGTCAGAATCCCATTACCGATACTACTAAAATCGAGTAACATATACATTCAAACCTTGAATTATGAACAACATGAAAATCAAGCTCAAGAAATTTCCCATACTAGTTAAAAACATAAATGCAACTAATAAAGTTCACCACAATAGCATATAATTCATTCTCATGCACATAGTAATGAACAATATTTAAATTCATAAATTAACATAGGAAAACATATAAACACTTATCTTTTTAAAATGGTTGTGCAACCATATTCTTGGGAAGGACGTTCCACCCAACCATAGACTTGTTCTAAATATCAACAACAAGTCACCCCCAAGTTGGGGCTAGGAATCCAAAAGAAAAGGGTGTCTCTCACAGTCCAATCGTAGCTCAATATCCCACAACCCAATGTTATTCTCCTATAGCTACCCAAAATTTCCTCCAACTCTCTTCCTCTTGAATTTCCCAACCCAAGGAATGTATCCCTTCATTTCTCTTAGTCCATCACGCGTACCGTTCATTTATCAGGGTATCTCTAGCACATGTAGCTAGGAATATCTCTATTGGGAGCTCAAGGGAACTCACCGCAAGGAAAAATACGAGTAACAACATCAAACACTTACTGTTATAGTGAAACTCACACAAGAGTTCACTCTTCAGGTTTGGAAACCTAGCTCTTCAAACTTCATCTCCGAAGCACTCCAAAATGCTCCAACATGCCCCATAATTCTCCCAACCTTCTTGCTCTAGATCCACTGCTCTTTTTCTCTACTCCTTGCTTTCTACTCATGTAAAACTTAATGTGTAAAAACTCTTGTAAATGGTCATATGAATTTCCTCTATTTTTCGAAAGGGAATTGAATCCTCACTCTGCCCAAAGTTGATTGTACTTTACCCCCCTTCATGCTTTCCAATAGAAATGGGATGTGACTCTCACATCCAACCTCTTACATGAGTTTAATGATTGGGATCTCACACACTCAAACATACATTAGAAGTTATCCCCAATGATAATGAAATTAAGGAAAATGGGTTGAATTAATACCCATAATTAATTTCCCCTTTGGACTCCCTCTTAGACACTCTCTTCTCTTGTGGAAAAACTTAGCCTACATCTATGTCCATAGCCCCCAACAACTGACATCACATTTTTTATATATATTTAAAAACATAAAAATACATTCGAATATCACATCACTTGGCCATAACCACATTCATATCTACATTATGCATAAATTAAACTGGGGATTATATTGGGGATGTTACATTCCCCCTCTCCTACAATTGTGCACCGTCCTTAGTGCACAACACCATATTGAATACATATACAATTTTACATCACATTACAATATTCATATATGAAAATAAAATTCTACAAATTTTACCCTCCAACAATAATCCTCACCGAAATTTCATATTTCTCTCCACCTACTGACCCAAGGAATGTGACCCCTTCATTGTTCCGAATCCATCAGGCCACACCATTCTTTTATTAGGGTTGTTAGCAAAATTGACCAAAATTTTGAGATGTGTTTATGGAACTCTAGCTGCCCAAAAATGGATTCTTTCATTTTTAATTTTTGTTTCCTTCAAAATTGACAAAAATTTACGGGTATTCCTCCCTCATAGTTTCTTCATGATCCCATGTTGCACCTTCAAGACCATAGCAGGTCCATTGAACCTTTACTAGACCTATAGTTTTGTTCCCGAGCACCTTGATTTTTTGGTTTAGGATGTGTACTGGTTCCATCTGGAAATCCCCTTCGTTTTCCACCTGGATCACAATCCAATCAATTAGTGGTTATAGTTAGGAGCATATTTCTTTAATAATGACACATGAAAAACATTATGCACTGTCATGGATGAATATAATGCTAGTATGTATGCAACTAGCCCTATCTTTTCTAAAATTTAAAAAGATCCACTTGCTGCCAACTTTGGGTAGCAATCCAATCTTAGTGAACTTCTTTTCGCTTTCGCTTTTAGAAAAAAACATGTTTGCCCATTTTAACATATCTAATTTTTTTTTTCTTGTCTGCATAACTTTTCCGCCTGTCCTATGTATCCTTTAAATTTTCCCTGATCTTTATCATTTTCTCTTCCATTTCTATCAACAAATACAACCCAATGATAACTCTATCTGCTAGGTTATCCCAGCTCAATGGTGTATTACACTTCCTGCCATACAATACTTCAAATGGGTTATTTTTTAATCAGGCTCGATACCCATTATTGTAAGAAAACTCTACTAAGTGGATATAATCTTCCCATTTTGATGGTTGGTCCATCACATACATTCTAAGCATGTCTTCAATGATTTGGTTGGTCCTCTATGTTTTCCCATTTGACTCTGGGTGATATGCCGTATTGAGATTTAATTTTGTCCCAAAGCCTTTGAACAAACCTTTCCAAAAATTAGATGTAGACTTTGGATATCTGTCTAAAACAACCGCCTTGGGTACCCCTTCTAACCTGACAACTTCCTTCATGTAAACCTTTTCAATGTTTTCTTCCTTGTATGTCATCTTCACATGAACAAAATGTGTTGCTTTAGTTAATTTATCTACCACCACCATGATGGAATCATGTTGCTTCACTATTCTGGGAAAATTTGTAATAAAATCAATCATAACCACTTCCCATTCCACTCAGGAATGGGAAATGGGTGTAACAGTCCTGCTAGATGTATATGCTTTACTTTCACCTTTTTGCATTCTAGACATCTAACTATGTAACTAGCCACTTCTTTCTTCATCCCTTACCAAAAGTATTGGATTCTTACAAATGAATTTTCCTTCTGATATCTTGGGTGCCCAACATATGGTACATTATGCATTTACCTTGGCACTATATTTTTCATCTGTTTGGAATTTGGCACATATATTTTCCCTTTGTACATGAGGATTCTATCCTCTTTCAACTCGTAATAATTAATTTTCTTTTGTAAATTAATGCATCCCCCCTACTCCCTAGTAGGGCTACATGACCTCCCGGTCAAAGATCTCCGATTCTTGAGTCAAGTGACTCTCTCGAACCTTAATGGTTCCCTTTTGTATCTAAACACATGCCCTTTTGGTGCCTTGGTGCAGGTTTGATAGCACCCACGACCTTCCCTTTCGCTCTTCTGTGAAATCTCAGAGTACTGAGCATTAGATTTTTTTTGATAAGCCCCCTCTTGATATGACCTTGGGCGGTGGCCTCTCGTGACCACGCGATTGCGGGCGTGACCAATAGCGTTTTGGGATCAAAATTCTTTTTGGCCCACAATTCTCCTCGAACCTCCATGTGTCCTCTTGGAAAAACCACGATATGTATTGTGGTCCGCCCTCAATGTTTTAAAGTCCACACAACTCCTGTCCCCACAATGTTACGGGACAGTTGATCTCCCGATCTTGACGGTACTTTCTAAACTGGCAGTTCAAATTTGTGCGTTCCAAATCCATGGACCAGATCTGGCCCTCTTGAATCAATGGATGTGATCTCTTCATGATTCCAGGCTTTGGGGTTTTGAAATCTTAAACCCTGCTTTCTTTCATATTTCAATGTTCTAGAGCTGACAATCTGCAAACACCTGTGTTGCTCAATAAATGGTACTACTTCCACTTCGAGTGTTTGACCTTTCAACTTGGATCAATGGTCTTGTGACCCTCTTCTTGATCAATGGTCGATATCTCCTTCGGGTTTCAAACTTCTAAGATTTCAAATCTCAAACTTATCTTTTCCCAATGGATTTTATCCGAAGACTATAATCCACTAACGTGTTTCCTCTTGATTTGACGATCGAGGATTACTTTGGGTCTTTACCCGCAGTCCACAGATTTTCGCCACGTCTCCCTTTGATCTAACAATCACGAATTACTTTGGGTATTTACCCAGAGCTCTCATATCTACACCATGTCTCCCTTGATATGATGGACAAGAATTACTTCGGGTCTTTACCCAGAGTTCACAGATCTATGCCACATCCCTTCTGAACTCCGATGACTCAGATTCACTTTGGGTGATTCGACGCCTGAGATTTACTTCAGACGATATGACGACTCAGATTCACTTCGGTTGATCGGATTGATGAGATTCACTTCATATTTCTAGAATTTCGGACTTCTGAAATCTCAACTCTCAAACCTTGCCTTCTCCTGAACTCGCAATATCTGATGGCTCAGACTCACCTTGGCGATTTGACACTTGAGATTTACTTTGGGTGATATGATGAATCAGATCTACTTCAGCTGATCATATGATTGGGATTCACTTCAGATTTTCATCTCTTCGGACTTCATGAATCTCAAATCTCAACTGAGAAACTCTCAAATAAATTTCCTAAAGCCATTGATCTGACAACTCAGATTCACTTTGGCAATCTGGTGCTTGAGATTTACTTCAGGTGATCTAACAACTCAGATCTACTTTGATTGATCTAACGGTTGAGATTCTACTTCATATTTTCGGCTCTTCGGGCTTCGGATATTTCAGTTCTCAAAACTTGGTGAGTTCTCTCTCCTGAGTGTGAAAAGTGATAAGGATCGTGCACCCTAATCTGATCAGATGACTGTTGATCCTTGGCACTATGATCCAACGACCACTGTCTCTCCTCCTCCGAGCTTCTAATTTCTTTAGACTTAGAAGATTTATCAGTCTTCCAAGGTTTCAAACCTTTGCTACTCCTATGAGTTCGACTCTTGGATCTCATCAACACTTGTGAAAAGTGCTATCCCTTCCGAGCTTGATCCTTAAAGGATTCTGACTTCCCACACACTCCTTGTGTTCTTGGTATTTCGATAACTCATATCGAAGCATTTCTTGAAAATAAATTCTTCTCGCCCACCTGGCATTCCTCTGTTCTGGTTCTTCGACGCTTGGTCGCTTCTTGATGCTGTGCACTCCTTGCACCTGGTCTAAGCTTCCTTTTTCTATATGAACTCCTCTTATTCAATCTGAGACTCAATCGACACACTCCTTGCATTCGAGATGCACACCTTGCATACAAGTTTTAGAAGAGAAACAATTGAAACTTATCTAGTTTCGTCACAAACTCATACGATCAACTTCTCGAACAATTATACATGAACGAAGTGAAATAAATCACATACATAGAATGTAACATTCATTCAATCACACATTAATATGAACACAGTCCAAGATTTGGGACAATTCTGTCTATTCTATTCATTCATGAAACAAATTACATAATCTTGCAGTTCTCCATTGCGTCTTTCTTCTACTCTATACTGCTCTACTGATCTCTATCTCTATATCATTATCTCCTAACAATTTTACAATACAACAACAAACTATATAAGGACTGGCTCCATGATCTCTCGTCATCCTGTCTGTAACCTATCCTATCAAACTCTTAGCGGTTACCTACTTTTTCCTATTACAATAACTACCAGTTATTTCCAGATAAGACTCAACACTCTATATTTGCAACCCCTTATTGTCCTTAAGACTTTACAAACAAGTTACATATTAAAAGTTTGTTTACAAAATATCTCTACAATAGATTTATCTCTGAAATTAATGCTGAGATGTCACGTCCCTGCCTCCATGCTTGCGTCTTTGACTTTGAAGGCGATGCTCCTGCATCATAAATTGTCTTGCTGTAACATCTCTTTTATTTTTAGATAATGCTGATATGAATTTACTACTTTGATAATTTTATCTTTTAAATCTTTCCTGTACATGTCAATGAATGAAATATGCATTTCATGAGCTCTTCTGCTGAGTGCATCAACCACTTGATTTTCCTTTTCTTTTATATGCTTAATTTCAAAGTCATATTTGCTTAGAAATTCCAACGATCTAGTTTGTCTGGCATTTAATGTTGGATGTCCAAACAAATGCTTCAGACCACATTGGTCTATCCTTAACTCAAATATTTGACCCATAAGGTAATGTCTCCACATTTTTAATGCAAGTACAATGGATACTAATTCCAAGTCATGTGTAGCATAAGTTTTCTCATGCTCCTTCAATTTTTTAGACTCATAACATACCACGCACACTTTTTGAGTGAGGATTCCACCAAGCCTTTCCTTGCATGCATCATTGCACACTACAAAATATTCATCTGGATATGCAATCTTTAAGATTGGTGCACTTGTCAAAATATCTTAAAACTGTTGGAAACTTTCTTCACATTTTGGATTCCATTCAAAATTCACTCCCTTCTTTTGCAAAAAAGTGATTGGGCTTGCAATATTTGAAAACCATTTTATGAATCTTCAATAATAATGGGAAAGACCCATAAATGATCTGACCTCTGTCACATTTCTTGGCCCTGGCCATCCTCTAATGGCCTCTATATTCTTCTTGGGGCAACTGCTATCACATTTGTTGATATAATATGCCCCAAGTAGTGAATCTTCTTTTGATAAAATATGCACTTACTTAGCTTGGCATACAACTTATGCTCTCTCAAAAATTGCAACACCATTATTAAATTCTACTCATTCTCCTCTTCTGTTTTTGAGTAGATGAGAATAACATCTAAGAAAAGAATCACAAAATTGTCCAGGTAATCATCAAACACACCATTCATCAAGAACATGAAAATAGTTGGGGAATTTGATAGTCCAAAAGGCGCTACCATATTAATTCATAATGCCCATATCTTGTTCAGAACATTGTCTTGCTGATAGCATCTTCCTTTATCCTCACTTGATGATAACCTAATCTCAAGTCAATCTTGGAAAATATTCTTGCACCTTTTAGCCGATCAAAAAGATCATCAATCCTTGGCAAAGTATATTTGTTATTTATTGTGACCTTATTCAACTTTCTAAAATCAATACACAACCTTAAGGTCCCATCTTTTTTATTTACAAAAATAATAGGGGCTCCCCAAGGTGACACACTTGGGCATATATACGCCTTCTTCAAAATCTGTTCACGCTGCATATGAAACTCCTTCAATTCCATTGTTCCCATCCTGTAAGGTGTCTTGGACACTGGGGAAACTCCTGGTACCAAATCAATAGAGAAATTTATTATCTTTCTTTGGTGGAGATCCTGGTATTTTCCCCAAAACATTATCAAAATCCTTCAAGATTGGATGGTCTTCAATACTTGCCACTTTATGTCTAGTTTCTTCTTCCATATGGGATATGAAACTTTGAAATCCCTTCCTGAAAATATTTTTCTACTACATGGCTGGAATTTATCTAACAACTACAACTCTCAGGATGCATTGAATCTTGCTCTACTGCCATCCCTCATCAATACAAGTTATTGTCTTTTTGTAACAATCTAGGACAACATGGTGTTTTTCCAACCAATCCATGCCAATTAGGCAGCCATATGAACCCAATGGTATGATGTTCACTTCTACCTTTGTCTTGAGTCCATTCATGTCTATTGGACAATATTTAACCAACTCATTAATCTTTTTCTTAGCCATAGTGGCTAACTGAACTAATTGAGATTTCTTATTCTTACTCTTTTGCAAGTGAAATATTTCAACAATGTTAGAGTTTATGTAACTATGGCTAGCTCCAAAATCAATTAAAATTTCTATGGGCTGGTTATCAATCTTACCTTCCACTTCTACCATGGAGGATTGATACTCTACTTGCGTGTTGTCCAATGATACTTAAATCCTTGACATGTTTCCTCCCATGTCTTCAACTATTTCAGCCTCTTGAATGTTTTGGACAATCCTCATTCTTTCACCTTTGTGAGGGAAGTCCTTATATAAGTGATTTCCCTCACATACCCAACATTGTATAGGATGTTGCCTTGTCCTTTTCCCAAATGAATATGATGTTTTGTGATCATTCTAGGTTGACTGTCCTTGCTGATTTTCTTGGGAGTTATTCTTGAAAAATGATGGCTTAAAACCTTTCTACCTTTGATCCCATTTTCCTTTCATCTTGTCATTCAAATATTTTTGGAAGATTGCCCTCCCTTTTCTCTACTCATGGAGATGCTTTTATCTCCTTATGGTCTCCTCCAAAGTTATATGGTTATCATATTGTATCTTCTCATTGTATAAGAAGGGTAACCCACTTAGAAACCTTTGGATTTTGACCTTCTCATCCTTTATGAACTCCACATACTTCAGAAACTCAAAGAACCTCTTCTCATACTCATCCATCATCATGTTTACCATATTGAGTTCAAATAAATATTTCATCTTCCTTTCATAGTAATGATTAGAAAAATAATTCTCTTGGAAACATCCTTTGAACTGCCTCCATGAGACCTTCCTCTCATCAAGGTGTTTTTCTTGCTTAAGCTGATCCTACCACATAACTGCATTTCCTTGAAAGTGGTAGTTTTCAATTCTTGTTTCAACCTTGGAGGGATAATCATGCAACCAAAAATATTTCTTCAATTCCAAAATCCATGCCTCAACCTCTTCTCCGTTCATGTGCTCACAATTGAAAGTTGGTGGCTTGATTTCCCTGAGTTCACCTTGTAAGATGTCTCCTTAGGTCTTCTCTTCTGTCTCCTAACATGAGACATGCTTTGGCTGCTCTCTGGCCTTGAACTAGAATGATCTCTCTTGGTATTTTTTTGGGGAATGATGTCTCCTTTTCATGCTCCTTAACTTCCTATAATTCCCATGCGAATTCCTTATGCTATGTGTTATCACTGAGAATCACCCTCAGACTGCTAGAGGATAAGCCCAATACCCATCAAAATGTAAAATGGATTAAAATGGTTTGAGTAGGTGAATAAACAAGACTTTAAAGAAAGGGAAAGACAAAAGATATCACTGTAGATCAGTGATGGACCATTGGGATATGGAGTCTGTAACACACCCACTACGGCATAATAAATTTTTCTCCTTTTCTTGAGGGACAGAATCCCCAAAGTCCTACGGGGGATTAGCACAGGCTAGCTCTTCCCTTTTACACCTCCATGTGATCGTCGGTTATGACCACCAACCAAACAACTAGGTTTTCACATTTCACGACTCAGTGATATAAGCGAGTCAAATCTTTCGACTCTGCAAACCTCGAAATGTCGAAATGCCAAAAAGGCTTCGATCAACAATTAGCCCCCTGGGCTATGCCTTGGCCCGTATGACCACTTCTCATAAGACCGCAATATTATTCCCTTTAGGACTTATCAATACAAGAGCCCGACCTCTTGTCAACGGGACTCCCGAATTCTCATTTTCTGATTTCTCGATGGACTCTTCCTTTCGGGATTTTTCTCGAAATCCTGGATTGCTGCCACGTGTCCTCCCTTAGATGGACGGTCCTCATCGTTTCGCAATTTTGTGACTTGCGACCCCGAGTGACACAAATCCTCTGTCAATTCGAATCCTCAGTATCTGAAATACCGATGGACTCTCGATCTCCGCCACGTGTCCTCCACAGATGGACGGTCCAAATCATTTCGAGACTTCGCCAAGTGCAAAGTCAAAATGCTCACCTTCCTCTTTTGTTTCTCGATGTCCAAATCCCCAAAATGGGTGATCTCGCGACACATGTCCTCCCTTAATCGGACAGTCTAGATCTATTTCGGGACTTACACCATGGAGTGTCGCGATCTCTTGTCCTCGAGACCTCTGAAATCCTGAAGTCCGAAATCTCGATAAAAGCTCCTCTTTCGGGACTTTTGCCTCTGTTCACGAAGGCTTAACCCTCATGCATCTCCTGACAGATCCAATGACTGTCGGGTTTTTTGACTAATATCTGACGGTTCATATCTGTCCCACGCTGTGCACTCTCCTGCGGTTCCCTGGACATGGAAAACCAACGGTCTAGATCTCTTCCTTTCTTCCACAGAGCACATCGGGGTTTCAGGTATCAGGATTTCGTGACTTGTGAAGACAAGAGTTCTTGTCCATTGGTTTCCCAGGTGTTAAAATGCTGAAATACTGACCGACAACCACATGTCCCTCTGATGGATGGCTGCGACCTTTACCCGTGATCAACCGTTAAGATTTTTTTAGGATGATCAATGGTCAAATTCAAATCTCAACTTTCTCAAACTTATTCACACTTAAACCGATTCAGGGTTTCGGTCTTCGGGATTTCGCGACTCGCGATGACCAGGGTTCTTGCCCTTTGATTGCCTGAGTGTTGAAATGACGAAACGCTTTCCGACCACCACGTGCCCTTTTAAAAAGGACGGTCCAGATACTCCCACGGACCTTGGGGATCTATGGTCCCAATTTCTTCACTACTTACGAAAATAAAAAGGAAAGGGGTTGAGGCATTAATGCCCTCGTATATTCCTCCAATCTAACGGTCATGACTGACCTTATATATTCTGATAGGATCTCGTCCATTGATCGATACTTAACCACATGCTGCCATTTCAGGATTTCGTAAATCGGGGTTTCGGGACTCGCGAGTACAAGAAAACTCGCACCTAGATACTCCGGGTGCTGAAATGCCAAAATGTTGGGTTCTATGAGGACCATTCTTCCTCGCACAGGATGGCTAAGACTTGTGCCACCAAATCCTCTTTCAAGTTCTTGGTAAGCTTTCCAGAGAGGGTATCTCTGTGGAGAGATCTATTTCGAGTATTCCTAGAGACAAATAAGGGCATAGATTTCCCGAAAGCAGACTTGAAGTCCAAATTAGTTCAATATATGTATATATAAATCTATCTATAAACATAAGCCATATGTGGTCCTTCCAATAAAAGCATGTAACCACCATTTCTAATCAAAACACCACACAGACAGTCTTATATAAACCATTCATAAATTGCACAAACTATGAGCATACATGTCAGCATATAAACTTCAAGATACAAGATATAACACTTATCAGAAAAACACCCAAGGTGATGCAACTACTAAGAGGGGTGCTCGTTTCCACCCAACCGTAGGCTCAATGACTCCCAACGGATTTACCACTAGACACCTCCGGGCTGAGACCATGATGCTGTGAGACTGAGTCTTTGTTTTCCAGTGACTGAGAATGAAGGTTACTCTCCTTCTTCTCCTCTAACACTCACTCTGTATTTTCCAGAGTTCTTTTCCTCTTTCCCTCACGTCTACCCCTCGATCGCACACTCTTCCTGCCTTTTCTCTTTTTGATGAGGTTGTGTGTGGCACGATCTTCCTCATGGTGGTCAGGTCTGAGGACTCTACAGATGGGTGGTTCACCCCCATCCCTCATTACTCATGTGGAGCCATTTACCTACCAACCTGGCGAGTCATTTAATTTGGGGCCAGTGAGCCGCTCTTGGTTCTCCAGGCCAGTGAAGTCCAAATACGGTATTGGTTTCGGTGGAAGTTAATGCCACCATTCCAGATGCCTTCCACCACCTTCCTCC
>JASDQU010306638.1:58201-102158 GCA_032191745.1 Picea mariana
TGCATATAGGGGACATCCCTTTCGGAAATACTTTCTCATTTGCAGAGATGATATTTGTCTCACCGAGACAGGTTTTTGGATCCCTTGAAGGGTTATCTTTTTCCCTTATTTACTTACACATTCTAAGTTTTTATGGTAACAGTCCAATTTGGCTTTATGGGCAGCTAGCCATTCCATACCAATCATTAGATCATATGATCCCAAGGGTAATAAGTTAAGGGTTGTTTGGGTGGGGAATATACCCAACATCAATTGGTAGGCTGGTATAACCTCTGCTACCCTTCTTTTGGTGCCAGTGGATAACTGTACCAACCATGGCTTGGTATGTTTTTGTGGCTGTAGTTTACACTTATCAACAACTTTAGGGGCTATATAACTCAAATTTGAACCAGGGTTAATCAAAACAGACACTAGATGGTTGGAAATCATACCTTCTATTTCCACCACCGAAGCTTGGTGGTTAGCTTGGTTATTATCCAAGGCTACATAAATTTGTGGCACACTCCTGGCCACATCATTGACGGTAGTAGCTTCCTGGATGTTATAAATCCTCCGACTATTCTATTGTCAGTGTGGACAGTCTCTCAATAGATGTTCTTCCCCGCAAACCCAACATTTCAAAGGTTCTCTCTTTGGTTTATCAGTCTTCACTGATATGGGTCCAGAAGTTTTATTTCCACTCAGGGAGGGAAAATTCTGCTGGTGCTTAATCCGGGCTGGGAAACTCATTCTTGGGTTCTTCTTATAGTTCTTAAATCCTGGGGATTTAATCCCCTTTTTCTGAAATCTTGAACTATTCTTCTATTTCCATCCTTCGCGAGGTTCTGCTCGATGCCCAAACTATTCATGACAATAGGTTTCCTTTCGAATAGTGCCTTCTAGAGTCTTTGGCTCATCAAATTCAATTCTATTCTGATAGTCCTTAGGTAGTCCACTGATGAAGCATTGCACCTTTGCCTTTGCCGCCTTGATATAGGGTACATACCTCAACAAATCGAGGAATTTGTTGACATATTCTTCTATAGTGAGTTGTCCCAGTTTGAGTTCATAAAACGCTTTAGTCTTTTCATCGAAATATTTTTCCGACAGATACTTCTTCCGGAAGTATTTCTTAAACCGTTCCCAAGACAGGTCCTCTTCACGAACCCCTTTCACATTCTTAAGGTCTTCCTACCAAATGGAAGCCTTTCCATTCAAGTTGAAGGTGGCCACTCGGGCCTTCATATTTTATGAAATGTCATGGACTCTGAAATACTTCTTTAGTCCAAGCAGCCAGGCCTCTGCTTCCTCTCCCTTCTTTATTTCACCATCGAAGGAGGGTGGTTTGGATTTTTTGAACTCTTCGAATTTTTGACCTTTGGAATAATTTTGCTTCTTCTGTATCCTTCGGGAATAGGAACTAGTTCTACTGCTAGAAGAGCCCTCCGAATCGCCTGCTTCCTTCTCAGAGGAATCATCCGCCGCTTGTCCTTTACCTCTGGGGTGGACCTTTTTCGAGGTGCTCCTTTCAGTGTGGCCACTGATATGACCCTGTTTCTGAGTTTCAGGTTCATGCTACATTTGTCTTTGTAGATCGGATAAACTCTGCAATAAAACTACATTAATTTCTATTTGCTTTTCTTGTTCTTTCATCATCTTTTCATTGTCAGCCTTGCAGCTTTGTAATTCGATCATGAGACTCCTCACAGTCTCGGCTAGATCTGGAGGGGTCCCTGCTGCCCTCCTTTTGTCAGAATATTCGTCTCTATTGTGGGAGCCCTCTCCCATTTCATGGTGAGTCACCATACTATGTGTTGATAATTTCCCGCGGTTGATCTTCTCCTTGTGTGCAAAATGAAAAATGCTGGTTGTTAGTCAATATTTATATTTATTTATAACCAGTACACAATTCATATTTTCACATGTACACACACAATAGGGGTTTTTCATTCTTAACTTTGTCTTTTGATTAGGAAGGTTAAGATAGGGGGTCACCCCTTTTAGGAGTGTTTCGAATGTAGCTTCCGCACAACTTGTTCATGAGCCCAAACAGGCCAAGTGTTGTAACCATGCTTTGATACCAATTTGTAACACACCCACTATGGTATAATAATTTTTTCACCTTTTCTCGAGGGACATAATCCCCGAAGTCCTACGGGGGCTTAGCATAGGCTAGATATTTCCTTTTCCACCTCCATGTGATCGTCGGTTATGACCACCGGCCAAACAACTAGGTGCCTTTTTGCATTTCATGACTCAACGATATAAGCAAGTCGAGTCTTTCGACTCTGCAAACCCCGAAATGCCGAAATGACGAAAAGGCTTCAATCAACAACTAGCCCCTTGGGATATGCCTTGGCCCATATGACCACGTCTCAGAAGACCACAGTCTTATTCCCTTTGGGACTTATCAATACGAGAGCCCGACCTCTTGTCAACGGGACTCCCGAATTCTCAATTTCTAATTTCCTGATGGACTCTTCCTTTCGAGATATTTCCCAAAATCCTGGATTGCTGCCACGTGTCCTCCCTCAGATGGACGATCCTCATCGTTTCACGATTTCGTGACTTGCAACCCCCAGTGACACAAATCCTTTGTCAATTCGAATCCCCGGTATCCGAAATATCTATGGACTCTCGATCTCCGCCATGTGTCCTCCACGAATGGACGGTCCAGATCGTTTCGGGACTTCGCCAGGTGCGAAGTCAAAATGCTCACCTTCCTCTTTTGTTTCCTGATGTTCGAATCCCTGAAATGGGTGATCTCATGACACGTGTCCTTCCTTAATCAAACGGTCCAGATCTATTTCAGGACTTCCACCATGGAGTGTCCCGATCTCTTGTCCTCGAGACCTTCAAAATCTTGAAGTCTGAAATCCCAATACCAACTCCTCTTTCGAGACTTTTACCTTTGTTCACGAAGGCTTAACCCTCATGCATCTCCTGACAGATCCAACGACTGTCGATTTTTCTGACTAAGATCTGACGGTTTAGATCTGTCTCGCACTGTGCACTCTCCTGTGGCTCCCTGGACGTGGAAAACCAACGGTCCAGATCTCTTCCTTTCTGCCACAGAGTGCATCGGGGTTTCGGGTACCGGGATTTTGTGACTTGTGAAGACATGGCTTCTTGCCCTTTGGTTTCCTGGGTGTTGAAACACCAAAATGCTGACCGACAGCCACATGTCCCTTCAATGGATGGCTGCAACCTTTACCCATGATCAACTGTTATGATCTTTTCAGGATGATCAATGGTCACGATCAAATCCTAACTTTCTCAAACTTATTCACACTTAAACCGATTAAAGGTTTCGGTCTTCGGGATTTCATGACTCGCGATGACTAGGGTTCTTTCCCTTTGATTCCCTGAGTGCCGAAACGTTGAAACACTTCTCGATCGCCTCATTCCCTTTTAAAAAGGATAGTCCAGATACTCCCACAGACCTTGGGGATCTACAGTCCTGATTTCTTTGCTACTTACGAAGATAAAAAGGAAAGGTGTTGAGGCATTAATGCCCTCGTATCTTCCTCCAATCTAACGGTCGTGACTGACCTCATATCTTCCGACAGGATCTCGTCCGTCGATCGAGACTTAACCACATGCTGCCATTTCGGGATTTTGTAAATCGGGGTTTCGGGACTCGCGAGTACAAGAAAACTCACACCTAGATACTTCGGGTGCCGAAATGCCGAAATGTTGGGATCTACAAGGACCATTCTTCCTCACACAAGATGGCTAAGACTTGCACCACCAAATCCTCTTTCAGGTTCTTGGTAAGCTTTCCAGAGAGGGTATCTCTGTGGAGAGATCTATTCCAGGTATTCCTGAAGATGAATAAGGGAATAGATTTCCCGAAAGCAGACTTGAAGTCCAAATTAGTTCAATATATGTATATATAAATCTATCTATAAATAGAAGCCATAGTTGGTCCTTCTAATAAAAGCATGCAACCACCATTTCTGATCAAAACACCACACAGACAGTATTATACTCAAACCATTCATAAATTGCACAGACTATGAGCATACATGTCATCATATAAACTTCAAGATACAAGATATAACACTTATCAGAAAAACACTCAAGCTGATGCAACTGCTGAGAGGGGTGCTCGCTTCCACCCAACCGTAGGCTCAACGAATCCCAACAAATTTACCACTAGCCACCCCCGAGCTGAGACCACGATGATGCGAGACTGAGTCTTTGTTTGCCAGTGACTGAGAATGAAGGTTACTCTCCTTCTTCTCCGCTATCACTCACTCTGTATTTTCCAAAGTTCTTTTCCTCTTTCCCTTGCGTCTGCCCCTCGATCACACACTCTTCATGTCTTTTATCTTTTCGGCGAGGTTGCGTGTGGCATGATCTTCCTCACGGTGGTCAGGTCTGAGGACTCTACGGATGGGCGGTTCACCCCCATCCCTCATTACTCATGAGGAGCCATTTACCTACCAACCTAGCGAATCATTTAATTTGGGGCCAGCGACCCACTCTTGGTTCTCTGGGCCAGTGAAGTCCAAATATGGTATTGGTTTTAGTGGAAGTTAACGCCACCATTCCAAGTGCCTTCCACCACCTTTCTCCAGCCATCGTGGTCTCTTTTTCAGCACATCCCCTCTTAACAGTCCTGCAATATATATATATATATATATATATTCATAATATTATTTACATTCATCGACCTTTTTCACAAGGTCCATTCACATCACACATTCACATTTCTGAGTTTGCCACAATACTTGGCCAGTATAGTTATTTTTACAGACTGGGGTAAACAGGGTGTTACAGAGTCATAAACAACTTGCTCAATGAAGGCATTTAAGCTCCCTATCAGACAAAAGATTTGTATAATGATGAAGAGAAGAATAAGAGAATAACATAAAGATGAATATTCTGTAAGAAGAAATCCTCTCTGCACAAAGAATTTAGATGTGTCTGAACAATAAACAGTGATAAAATAGAAAAGATAACAACAGATCCTCTACCGCATCAAGAATCTATCAATGAAAGGAAAATTTTAATCCTTAAAATCTGCAATACATTCAAACAACAAGAAGAATAGAACACAGTACATAAAATTTAGATGTGTCTGAACAGTAAACAATGATAGATAGGCAAGATTACAACAGATCCTCTACCGCATCGATAATCTATCATTCAAAGGCAAATTTTAATCCTTAAAATCTGCAATACTTTCAAACAAGATGAAGAATAGAACAAAGAACATAGAAGAAAAATCTGATGAAACAACTTATATGAGTCTTCAATAACAATACAATTTAAAGCTATATTCCCCTCTAGCTTACAAATTGAAATATATAGTCATAAAAAATTCTCAAATCTTCCTCTGGTCTTGGGCTGAACCCCCCTCCCTGAACATATCATTCATCTGATGTATTTATAATGAAAACAATCGACATGTCTTGCTGCTCAGGAACCTCCTTTCCAGTGTTGTGTGTCTTCTCTTGTCTGTCCTGTTCCTTCTGTCAGAAGGAAACTTTGGTCAGTATGGGCGTGTAGAAGAAACTGCCCTCTGTGGTACTTCGGGCTGACAATTTTTTGTGTCCTTGGCCAGGCCCCCCATGCTTCCATTTAAGGGGGTAGTTTATTGTTCAACCACCAGTCCTTCTTTCTTTAACTGATTTCTCCTTGGGATCAGGATGAGGCCTTACACCTAGATTTTCGCCATGCGTTGCTCTCAGATTGGGCCATATATAAGCACGTGATTGCAGAAGTTTCCAAGGAAGGTTTGGGTCACACTGCTTCGACCCCCGCAATTCACCACCAACTGCCACGTACCTCTTTCGCTATACCATAGTTTTGATTGCGAGACCACTCTAAGATTTTAGCATTCGAGCACTTTATGTCCTCACAATGAAGTGTGGCCGTCGATCTGCTGCAATCCATGATTTGGGAATGCCCTTATTTTGTAGTGCCCCTGCTAAAATTTATCCATGTGTCAACTCCAGAATCCTTTTAACTGTGTTTAGAGATGGAGCCAATTTTGGCACTTGGAAGATTTGAAGGCCGAGCGAGAATATCTCCTGGAGGGCAATCTCTTGAATCTGATGTGGTGGCCTAATGTCATTGTGTTGTCATAACTACTGATGGATGAGTGCCATGTGTCTTCGACACTTTGTCACTTTGGGATGATATTCCTTTCCTACCTACTACAAATATCAATGGTTCTTGTTGATTTGAGATCAACAGTCCATAATTACTTCGGGAGTTCAGGCTTTGGGCCTTTTCAATGTATATCTCTTACAATCCTCTGGAGTGCCATATCTCTAAAGTGAGAGATATTCCTCCATGTGTCCTCTTGTTTTGGATGGCCGAGATTCACTTTGGGAGTTCCATCTTCGTGAGTTTTCTTCTGTTTGCTTGTGCAATCCTCTGAAGTGTCATATCTCCAAAATGAGAGATCTTCCTCCATGTGTCCTCTTGTTTTGGATGGCTGAGATTCATTTCAGGAGTTCGATCTTCAAGGGATTTTGGATGCATGCATGAATATCTCCCAAAGTACTTTCTTCCGGTTGACGTGGCAACCTCGTGTTACTTCAAAACTTCGACACTTTGGGGCTTTTGTCTGGTTGTTAATACTTGAACTATTTTGAAAATCCAAATGCACGGGAGCCGCTAATATGAACTACACATGGGATCTCCACTGTTGAAAAATGAACCTGTCTTTTTTCTTGTATTTCAAGCCTAAAATGGACTGCTTTGAATGCTACATTTTCTCATAGTTTTTCCCTGCACATACAACATACTTGAACGGCCTGTCTTTATCAACCAGAAGAGGAAAATTTTATAGGAAGGTATGCATAAAAGGGAGAGACTCGGCAGAGGTGTAGACACATGTTTTAACAATAACTATATATGACCCATGACAACTTTATGTGCTAACATTGGCTCCACAGGGGATGGCATGCTCCTTATGAGTTGCCAAGAACAAGTAGCTTCAGTGTCTTATCCTAGGGCTATAGGGTCACTTATTTAAATACTAAAAGAAAACTAAAAAGCTGAAAATCTCACACACAAGATTATTTATATACAAGACCCTACTCTAACTGACTTTTACAATAGGCTAGGTGACAACAAACTTCCACCAGATCCACTCAAGTAACTTCCTAACTGAAAAATTTCTTAGTTTTCCACTGATCAACAAGAGATAATAAAACTATGAAAACAAATTAATTACATTCTTTAGATTACCTCCCAATGTTGAAGGTATGAAAAATCTTGAAGGCTTCAATACATTGAGGAAGTGAAACTCCATGTACTCTATAGGGTCATAAAATAGGTGATAAAACTTACTGGGTTGATAACAGAAAACATGCTCTGCTTTACAACCGCTCACATGTGGTTGAATGTCTATTGCAAGTACATGTGAATGAATGGATGATGCACACTGTTGATACACTTTCCTTTTATCTTCTCTGAAAATATCTGTTAGCTGATTGTAAGAAATATCCTCATGTATATCAATGAATGGATGTTTCTCTTTAACATGATGCTCTTGGTAAAAGTTTTCCTTTTCATTAAAAGGCTGGCTGCTAATGATTTTTTCTTCCAAGACAACAAATACCTCAACATCTTCATCACTATTTCCATAATGATCAAATAAAGGAGGAGTCTTGAATGACATATCAAGAGATATTTCTGCCCAACATGAGAAAACTGTTCTTCATTGTTAAAAATAGGTTTCCTTTCAAGATTTAATCCAGGAAGCAATATCTTATCATCACCATATGATTCAAATATAGTCTTCTCATATCTATGTATTTTAGAGACAGGGCTATAAAGAGTATCAGTTTCCATAACAAACTCAAT
Source organism: Picea mariana (assembly GCA_032191745.1). Lineage (NCBI taxonomy): Eukaryota > Viridiplantae > Streptophyta > Pinopsida > Pinales > Pinaceae > Picea > Picea mariana. The sequence continues at coordinate 66,008 of JASDQU010306638.1, forward strand.
TTCTACATTCTCCTTATTAAAACAACAAACAAAATTTTCATATGATGTAGATGAACATGGAAGAGAAAGAGATGATTCCTCATCCAAGGCATCTTCTTCATTATCATAACCTTCATAAGAATCAATTATATCCTGAACACAGTGTTTATACTCCTCACAACAGCTATGACAAATTAACTCAGAGGAATAAAACTTTTGACAATGAATATTGAAAGCAGCATGAAACTCTTTGAGTGAAGAAATGCTAGAAGGTTCAAGAGAATGATACCAAATATGAACATCTCCTTGAAGAGAGTACATAAACAACTTCATACGTGTGTCTTCATGTTGGATGTCAAGTTGCTGCATCAAAGCATGAAATTCCAGAACATTCTTAATAGGGCTGTCCTTCTCACCCTCATAAAATCTTGGTAGAAGATCTTGCCATTCATCAATTTGAGGCACAGGATGTGGATAACCAACTATGTCCGAGAAATTGAGTGGGGAAAACTTCCTGGCTAGGATAGCTTCCATAGCCATTTAATTTGTCTCAAACCAGTGGAGTCGCCAATAGGTTTCTGAACAATGGAGTCACCATGGTGAAAGATGAGCATTCAGAACAACGTGTCCAACTTCAGTTCACCATCTAAAATTGGATCTCTTCATCGTCGTTCTACCAGGGAAGATATCTTCACTTCAGTCCCTGTCAACGACTCCATTAAATGTTAGCACTGAGAATCACCTTAAGACTGCTAGAGGATAAGCCCAATACCCATAAAAAATTAAAATGGATTAAAATGGTTTGAGTAGGTGGATCGACAAGAATTTAAAGAAAGGGAAAGACAAAAGATATCACTGCAGATCAATGATGGACCATTGGGCTATGGATTCATAAACAGTCTGCTCAATGAAGGCATTTAAGCTCCCCATCAGACGAAAGATTTGTATAATGATGAAGAGAAGAATAAGAGAATAACATAAAGAATAAAAATTCACTAAGCATATATCCTCTCTGCATAGAGAATTTAGATGTGTCTAAACAATAAACAATGATAAAATAGACAAGCTTACAACATATCCTCTACCGCATCGAGAATCTATCAATCAAAGGCAAATTTTAATCCTTAAAATATGCAACACATTCAAACAAGAAGAAGAATAGAACAAAATACATAGAATTTAGATGTGTTTGAACAATAAACAATGATAGATAGGCAAGCTTACAACAGATCCTCTACCGCATAGAGAATATATCAATCAAAGGTAAATTTTAATCGTTAAAATCTACAATATGTTCAAACAAGATGAAGAATAGAACAAAGAACATAGAAGAAAAATATGATGAAACAACTTATACGAGTCTTCAATAAAAATACACTTTACAGCTACATTCCCCTCCGTCTTACAAAATGAAATATACAATCATAAACATTTCTCAAAACTTCCTCTGTTCTTGGGTCAAACCCCCCTCCCTGAACATATCATTGATCTAATGTATTTATAATAAAAACAATCGACATGTCTTGCTGCTTGGGAACCTCCTTTCCAGTTCCGTGTGTCTTCTCTTGTCTGTCCTATTCCTTCTGTCAGAAGGAAACTTTGGTTAGTATGGGATGCAGGAGAAACTTCCCTCTTTGGTACTTTGGGCTGACAGTTTTCTGTCTCCTCGGCCATACCCCCCATGCTTCCATTTAAGGGGGTAGTTGATTGTTCAACCACCGGTCCTTCTTTCATTAAATTATTTCTCCTTGGGATCAGGATGAGGCCTTACGCCTAGCTTTCTGCCATGTGCTGCTCTCATATTGGGCCATATATGAGCACATGATTACAAAAGTTTCCAAGGGCGGTTTGGGTCCACACCGCTTTGACCCCCACAATTCACCACCAATTGCCATGTACCTCTTCCGCTATACCATGGTTTCGATTGAGGGACCACTCTAATATTTTAGTGTTCGAGCACTTTTTGTCCCCACAATGAAGTGTGGTCATCGATCTGCTGCAATCCATGATCTGGGAATGCCCTTCTTTTGTAGCGCCCCCACTAAAATTTATCCACTTGCCAAATCCATAATCCTTTTAATCGTGTTTAGAGATGGAGCCAATTTTGGTGTTTGGGATATTTGTAGGTCGAGCGATAATATATCCCAGAGGGATATCTCCTAAATCTGACATGGTGGCCTAACGTCATTGCGTTGTCACAAATACTAATGGATGAGCGCCATGTGTCTTCGACACTTCGACACTTCGACACTTCAAGCTGATATTCCTTTCCTACTTTGTACAAAGATCAACGGTTCTTGTTGATTTGAGATCAACGGTCCATAATTACTTCGAGAGTTCAAGATTCAGGCCTTTTCAATGTGTAGCTCTTATAATCCTTTAGAGTGTCATATCTCTGAAGTGAGAGATCTGCCTCCGTGTGTCCTCTTGTTTTGGATGGATGAGATTCAATTTGGGAGTTCGGGCTTCGAGAGTTTTCTTCTATTTTCTCGCACAATCCTCCATAGTGTTGTATCTATGAAATGAGAGATCTTCCTCCTCGTGTCCTCTTGTTTTGGATGATCGAGATTCACTTCGGGAGTTCAGGCTTCGAGAGATTTTGGATGCATGACTTTCTTTCGGTTTACATAGCAGTCTCTTGCTACTTCAGGACTTCGACACTTCAGTGCTTCTATCTGGTCGTTAATCCTTGCGCTATTTTGAAACTCTAAATGCACGAGAGCCGCTAATATGAACTGCACATGGGATCTCCATCATTGAAAAATGAACCTGCCTTTTTTCTTGTATTTCAATCTCGAAATGGACTACTTTGAATGCTGCATTTTTCTCATAGTTTTGACTTTTTCCCTACGCATACAACATACTTGACCAACTCATCTTTATCAACCAGAAGAGGAAAAATTTATAGGAAGGTATGCATAAAAGGGATAGACTCGGTAGATATGTAGACACAGGTTTTAACAATAACTATATATGACCCATGACAACTTTATGTGCTACCACTATGGGATTTGGATGCTGTCACTTGTCTAGCACTAACTGCTTTCTTTGTGCCATAATATTTATTGGATTGCCTCTGCAACATATTCAGACTCTGAAGTGCCTCTTCTCGAGATTTCATAATTTTCTGATTATCATCCCTATAGCTCTGCACTTCTCTTTGTAGGATTTTCATAGTTATAGGCTCTTGCTCGCCTCTTCTTCCATTAGACTCTGTCTCAACATTTCCCATGATGACATCTAGGCCTATGAATTCTTCTTCATGACTATAGAACCCCTGAGCATATTCCATGGCTGTGGTTCTCATACAAGAAACAAAGTGCCTTCCTATTTCTCTAAATTATGCAAGAAAATATGCATGGAAACAATTTTCTGTTAGACAAAATATATATATGTACAGTTCTGGAAAATAATGATTTTTTTTTTCTTTCTAATGCCACCAATCATCTTCCTTTGTGTTGGATGTAACTTAAACTAAGATCAATTTTATGGGTTGATATATGGATCCTCCTCTCTAAGATATTTCCAACAACTACTTTCTTTCTCAATTCTGAGCTTTGAGAAAAAAGTTATAGTCATCTGGATATTTCTATTTCACCCCTTTTGCACACTTTTCATTCTAGTGCGATTAATCCTTGACACCAACTTCTGTTACTTGTAGAAGTAAATCTGTCAAGAATTAGAGAAAATTTTGTATGATACATATATAATAATGATGACAAGGAATTCATAAAAACTCTCATATTGTCAATCTGGTTCTCCCGTAAAAAAATGCAGCAATTTGGAAATGATAAATTTCTCCCTTTTCATCCCTTTTTCTAGACTTGTAATTTTTAGCCAAATTGGCTATCTCCCAAATTGCGCACTTCTAGAAAAACCTTCACTAAACCAAAGTTATCTGTCTTGATGAGTATAAACATGTTGAGTAAATAAAATTTTCTAGATTTGTCATCTTGGGACCCTTTTCCTTTGAAAATCCCAAAAATCCCCCCAAAATGGCCTAGAATAGTGGGATTTTCCCTATTTTCGCACCTCCACTCCAAAATCCTTGGAATCTAGCCAATCCTTTCACACCGTATTTTCATGTTTTCTTTTTTGACACTCTGTACAAGTTTCAACAGTAACTGTGCTTCTACCACTAAGTTTGACCCTGATCTTTAAAAACATGCAATTTGCATTTTCTGGAAAATTAGAGCATAATTGGAAAGTGGCCCTCTCTATGTTTTATGTATCCCTCGACACAACATAAATAATAAAATTTTCATCTCAGTATGAGTTAATATTCTCTAGTTATTTCCAAAATATGTTTATCAATTCTTCTCTAGTTATTGCCAAAATACTTGATCCGCGTGCATCAATTCTGTATTATGCACCAATATTTAGCACACGCCAGATCCACAATACGTAGCGCCAAGATTTAGTGCACACCCCACACACCAATATTCAATGTGCATAAGTTTTATACCACACACCAATATTCGATGGGCACAAATTTTTATGCCGCGCATTGATATCCAATGCACGCAATGATTTAAGTCACATGCCAATATCTAGTGCGTGTAACTTTTTATACCACACACCAATATCTAGTGCATGCAATGTTTTTATACTGCGCACCAATATCTAGTGCGCCCAAATTTTTATGTCACGCACCAATATCCAGTGCACACAACCTTTTATGCTACACACCAATATCCAATGTGCACAACCTTTTATACCGCGCACCAATATCCCTTGCGCAATTGTTTTTATACCACACACCAATATTGAGCACATATCACAAGTTCTACATCATGCAACAAAAAAAATTAGTGCGCACACATTGCACACCAATACTTAGCACATGTAAGTCCTTTCTTTGCTTAGATGATTTCCTTTCTTCTAGTTCACGACCATTGCAACCATTGTGAAAATGCCCGACTCACATGTCTAAGACAAATTCAGTTGCTTGGAAGTCGAAATGACCCCTCCATAACAACCATTCTAAGTACAATTCCGACCTGAGTTTTCTTAGAAACTTGGGAACTTCACTCAAATTTTACTGTTATTCCCAAATTCAACACAACTCAACGTTGAGATGACAAATTTACCAACTTAATGCTTATCTCTGGCCCATACAAGTTCGATGTTGAACCAAAAATATCTGATACCATTTTGTAACGTCCCCTAGCTTAACCGAAGAACATTACTTGCATAAGATACACATAAACAAAAACTTTTTCTACTAATTAAATTCATGTAGCTTGTTAGCTACAAATTATACACAAATTTAGCTATTGTCTGATACCATATAAATAAATGCATCTACAACACTCACAATTATCGTGAAGGTCTCCCTCACAAAGACAAATTGCACATGCAACAACCTTTGTACTACATGTGACAACTATTCACAACGCACAACAACATGCTTTGTACTATGCACACCGGTTTGAGCACCATGTCAGAATCTCATTACCGATACTACTAAAATCGATTAACATATACATTCAAACCTTGAATTATGAACAACATGACAATCAAACTCAAGCAATTGTCCATACTAGTTAAAAATGTAAATGCAACTAATAAATTTCACCACAATCACATGTAATTCATTCTCATGCACATAGTAACATACAACAATTAAACTCATAAATTAACACAGGAAAATAAATAAACACTTATATTTTTAAAATAGTTGTGCAACCAACTGCTTGGGAAAGACGTTCCACACAACCGTAGAATTGTTGTCCCAAATATCAACAACAAATCACCCTTGAGCCGGGGATAAGAATCCACAAGAAAAGGGTGTCTCTCATAGTCCACTCACAACTCAATATCCCACAACTCATTGGTATTATCCTACAACTATCTCAAATTTCCTCGAGCTCTCTTCCTCTTGACCTTCCCAACCCAAGGAATGTACCCCTTCATTTCTCTCAGTCCATCAAGTTTCCCATTAGTTTATCAAGGCCTCTCTAACAAAAGTATCTAGGAATCTCTCTATTGGGAACTCACTACCAGAAAAAATACCAGTAACAACAACAAACACTTCTTGTTATAATGCAATTCACATAAGAGTTCACTCTTTAGGCCTGAGAACCTGGCTCTTCAAAATTCATCTTTGAAGTGCTCCAAAACACTCCAACATGCTCTAGAATTCTCCTATCCTTCTTTCTCTTTTTCCAATACTCTTTTTCTCTGCTTGCTACTCATGTAAAACTCAATGTGTAAAAACTCCTATAACTTCCCATACAAATTTGCTCTATTTTTCCAAAGGCAGTTGACTCCTCACTCTGCGCAAAGTTTATTGTACTTTATCCCCCCTCCCCATGCTTTCCAATAACTATGGGATGTGACTCTCACACTCACCCTCTTACACAAGTTTAATGATTGGGCTCTCATACACTCAAACATAAATTAGAAGTTATCCCCAATGATAATAAAATTTAGGTAAATGGGTTGAATTAATATCCATAATTAATTTCCCCCTTGACCCCCTCTTAGACAATCTCTTCTCTTGTGGAAAAACTCAACCCTTGTCCATATTCCCTAACAACTAGCATCACATTTTATTTATTTAAAAAAAAAAAAATACATTCACATATTACATCGCTTGGCCATAACCACATTCATATATACATTATGCATAAATTAAACTGGGGATTATAGTGGGGATGTTACATGCTCGATTGATTTTCCCAAGTTCACCTTGCAAGATGTCTACCTCAGGACTTATTCTCTGTCTCTTGATAGGAGACACACTTGGATTGCTCCTTCACCCTAAACTTTCATTAGTTCTTCTAGTGGAATTCCTTGGAGAATGATGGTGCTTGCCCATGCTTCTTGATTGCCTATAATTCTCGTGATCATCTTTTCTACTATGGGATTTGGATGTGGTCACTTGTCTAGCACTATTTTCTTTCTTTGTGGTAGAGTATTTATTGGCTTGCATCTATAGAATGTTTAAAATATGAAGTATCTCTTCTCGAGACTTCAAAATATTTTCATTATCATCTCTATAGCTATGCACTTCTCTATGAAAACTTCTCATAGTTACAGGATCTTGCCTACCTCTTCTTCCATTAGACTCTACCTCAACATTTCCCAGCATGACATGTATACCTATGAGCTCCTACTCATGGTTGTAAGATCCTTGGGCATCTTCCATAACTCTAGTCCTCCTATAAGAACCAAAAAATATTTTCCTATACCTCTAATTTTGAAAGAAATGTGCATGTAATGATTATTGTTAGCACATGCATACTATAAAACATTTCATTAATTATAATACAGGTTATTCTTCATCTCAATTTATGAAGGACATAATTCACTAATTCAAAATATGATTTCTTAGACACATTCCAATGGATGTACTTGTGCCTCTGTTATAACAAGATTTGCCTCACCCCATGCAACTTGCTTAGAAGGCCTTTTCCATTTTCCTATGCAGACTTGAAGTCCCTTTTTGCAATTTCCAGAGAGAAAAATAATATTTTTCCACATATATGTGCCCTAACAACTATACATCATGCATATACACATGTTACACCATTACATCCTACATACATCAGTCTTTGTGCCCAGAATTAAAAAATGGTGTCGGGTTTCCAGGTCACATCACGAGATCCAGGATCCTTGACCTTCCATATAATGGAAATGTTCCGAATCAGTCCTTCAGTTCCATTTGAAGGCTATAAATGGGCCATATCCAAGCTATGGAGAAGGGAGAAGAATTCAACTTTTGAGAGAAAAGTTACTCTGGAGAAATTATTCACTTCATACTAAGTTTGTATCCCTTTGTCCTTTTAAGTCTGAACACATTGTTCAACCCCCAAGCTCTTACCTATTTGATGGAGAACCTCATTGTCTCTCTTATATGAGATTTCCTTTGGTGGAGGATTGAAGTGGTGGAAGCCCAGCTGGAAGGGACTTAGTTTCTCAGTTCCGATACATGACGACACAAAAGTTTGTCATTCATGCACTTTTGTTGATCATATTTTAATAGAAATACTCTTTTCTCATCCAATTAATGTCTTGCAAATATTTGAATTGTTATTCCATGGGCATATTTGTTTTGAATATTGATGGATTATGCTATTATATGTTCTACTTTAGATATTATCACCATATGCTTGCATATCTTGGTTGTTGAGGACAAGTTGTAGGTGTATAACTTTGAGTTGAATGCTCAACAATGGTCTTCATCGAATGTCTGAACAAGGTAGGTTCTTTATCTTCTCTTGTTAGCATGTTTGTTTATATAGAATACTTGAGATTAGAGTTGATTTCTGCAGTCATTCTGTCTGTTGTGGTTTACCCCATTCCGTAGAGTGATTTTCCTTATAACAGAATTGGAGACCATACTGGGGATTGAATGTTATTTTCGGGGTTTGGAGTGTTTTTCTCTTTATATTTCTCTCTGTTAGCTTGAGTTTCCTTGTCATCTGATTGCTTGGAAACCTATTTTCATTTTGAGTTTGCGTTTCTTGGTCTTATCCTTAACCTAGCAGTGTCACACATACGCAATTGTTCCCTTGACATATGCTTACATATGTGAGCTGTTGTTCTATAGGGCATGTACATACACGCTTTTTTCCTAGACAGTCGCGTACATCATCCTTTTTTTTTCTTGATTACTGAGTTTGGTGTTTACTGGGTGAGTTTTCATGGTTACCGAGTCTTCTTGGGTCTCTGTCATAATTGTTGAGTGCCTGTAGAGTGATAGGAAACCTTTCTTTGGTTGAATTTTCAGGCGGTCTTTCTTTCTCATCATATTTTTCATTGGTTGTACTTTCATCTTGGGTTGGGTGTTTGCTTCTTGATATCCTGCTTGGTTTGTCTCTTTTTTCTTACAATAGGGATCATATATCAATTTGTTGTTCAGTCTTTGCATTTTCATTTCTTTATATTGAAAATACAAAAAAAATATACATTTTGCATCATGGCGTTTGATCTTTTGGGTTCTTATTATTGATCATGATACATGTATGGAAAAATTGCATCTTATTTGAAATTGCAGAGTTGAGTTGAAAATTGTATTTTGAAAAGTTTATCATTTGTTATGAATTGAAGTTAGGACTTTGTATTATATTCATATTTATTTATTTTACTTGGTGAGTCATAACATCATTTTCACAACCACATCTTTTGAGTAAACAAAGCCACTAAAATCAACGCTCATAAATTTAAAATTGATTAGAAACAATTTTATTTTTCAGGGTGCACAAACTAGCTTAAGATATAGAGCCTTGGAATATGATTTTGTGAGTAAACTTCTCTAAGCCTATTAAAATCAACATATGTGTCTGACTAAGGGAGTGGTGAAATCCATTGTATAATTTGTGACATCAAGAGGCTCTGCTCACACTGGAGTTAAGCACGAGGTCACGTGAAGTTGGTTGCAGAGATATCCCTCTAATACCTTCTTAGCGTCAGAGATATTTTTGGGGAGCTATTCGTATCTGGGGGTCTTGCTAGTGCCTTTACCTCTCTGAGAGGTAGTTCTTTCAAGATTTTGGGATTTTTTACCCTGCCCATATGGTGGACCTGACTTATGACTGTTTGTCTACACATTGGTTATATCATGGTGTCTTTAGTTGCGTGACATAGGTAGCCACATAGGTTACTTGCAGGGGTTATTCTGCAGGTACCCTGGGTCAGATAAGGGTCAGAAATCACACAACCTTTATGGAGGATTACCTCTTTGGGGTGATTTGACCGACTACGTTGTTAATCCCACGAGGGCCCTTATAACTAATTCTGATACCTCTGATATTTTGAAGGGAGTCTTAGGCCCCTCTTGGATGAGGCATACCTAATCTAGTGAGGGAGGCCCCTTTTCTACCACTATATCATATTTGTGTACATTGGCCTTTTTTATTTACTATGGTGTTCTCTTTGATTATTAGTTGGCCTTAGGATTTTGTATTCCCTCATGAGTTTTCATTGCTATGGTCAGTGGAGCCCCCATGATTCCCTCAGTTAGCACTACCCAACCCATGGTCTTTGCTCATTCCATGGGGATGAATCCTTGTGTATTTCCAAATGGTATGCCAAATCATGACACTCAACCACTACCTTAGGCCTCTAATCATTTTTCTCTTGGTATGCCAAACATGTCTTCGCACTTGCCATCCTATGTATCGTCGCTTTATTTGAATCCTAGTTTTGGGTCTGGAGGCATGATGCCTCCTTATTCTCCCTTTTTGTTTGGTGGGAGTTAGATTCCTCAACCAACTCTTACGGTAGGAGGTTGAAATATTAATTCCTAGGAATCCAATCCTAGCTTCACTTTTCCAGGAGCAAGTGCTCAAATGGGTGGTCATTCTACTTATTACATTCCGTCCATCTATCCTTCTTCAGCTATGTCGATTCCTACAAACAATTTTCCCATGGTGGACCTCCATCTGTCCTCTGTTGTTTCATCCAGGGGAAGTTGGTTTTATAGTATGGGAAACTCCCTTCACAAAGTTCCTTCATATGGGGGAAACATATATCCTCACGCAAGTAACCCTTGTCATGTCGCTTTCTCTCCGTAAGCGACTTCCTTAGTGACGATTCCCTTACAACCATTTATGAATCAGTTTGGAGGAGGATACTATCCTGCTGGACAGGGTCATGGTGTATACCATAACCCTTCATGGAACACAATTTCTTAAAACTAGTCTTTCCTGGAACCTTGATCTCAAATGCCGCAACCAACCACCGCCAGTCCAGTCACTGCAAGTCATACTAGCATTATATCACCAACCTTTGCTAGTCATGTTGGATATTGGTCGACAACCTCTACAAGTCATGTTGAAGACCAACAACCAACCACTGCAAGTCATGACAGGGGCACAACTCTAGTCACTACTAGTCACACTGCACATACATGACCAACCTCTGCTAGTCATGTTGGGAGTTCATCATCAACCTCTGCTCGTCATGTTGAAGGTTCGTCACCAACCTCTGCTAGTCATGTTGGGAATTCATCACCAACCTCTACAAGTCATGTTGGATATTTTCTACTAGCCTCTACAAGTCATGCTGGGAGCATGTCACTAGCCACTGCAAGTCATGCTGGGGGAATTCATGCAATTGAGAAGCCTATATGTATAAGATGTAAGACCAAGTTATTTTGTAGGATTTGCAAAGGAGACCACCTTACTGATTTGTGCTCTGTTATTATTGTGGTAAAAGAAGCATGGTCCTTGCTTGGGGGCCCTTCGGGTTCTAAGTCAACTTTGGTTTCCCAACATTCTAATCCTTCTTTGGTTCATACAACGGTTGTGTCGATGCAATATTTAGCTGACGCTACTCTTATTTTTGAGAGTGATGTGTTTTTTGACCATGTTGTCTCACATCCGTTTCAGCCAATGGTCGTGTCGATGCAATCTTTGACCGAAACCACTCCTGTTTTTTGGGGTGATGCATCTCTTGACCTTGTTGCCTCACATCCTATTCAACCAATGGTTGGAGAAGTGGTCCCGCTGATGCAATCTTTGGTCGATTCCACTCTTCTCTTGGAGAGTGACAAGTCTAAGGAAACGACATTACTGATGCAATTTTTGGTCAATCCCACTCTTCTTTTGGGGGGTGGTGTACCTTCTGAACAAGGGATATTTCCACTCTCTTCGAGTACGCTCCCTCCAAGTCCTAGGGTGGTTTCCTTTGATTGGAATGATCTTGTAGAGCCTCGACTTCCTTCTTATACACCCTTCCAGATAATGGTCATTGTTCGATATATTGTAGATAAGGTAACCTATGTAAGTATTTTATCCTCCTCGACTTGGAAATATTTGGGTTTTCACAAGCTTGTGTAATCTATCTGTGCCTTGCTGACTTTCGACAGAAGTCTTGCATGGGAGCCTTGGCCTTCCCCATGATATGCTGCTTAGAACATCACCCCCGAGTCTTAGTTAATCTCTTTTCTGACTCCATCAAAAAGCGGAAAATATTTCCAAGTGAAATTGTCTCTTTCACACTCGTTAATTGGATTTTAAAGGATGTCTATTTGGTGTAAGTTTAACCCTTTTTTCAGACCAAGTAGACTAATTTCAAAAAATGAATACTTTAGTCACTAGTGACTATAAGAGTTCTCCTGGGTATTGTTTTATACTTTTTTGGGCCTAGGGGACTAAATTTTTGAAAAAGGACATTCTTTGGTGTTAAGTTGTAATTGCACTCCATTATCCTACTTGCAATATTGAGCCTATTTTCGGTTCTGCTTTCTCGCTATAAGCCTATTATCTCAGTAGTTTGAATCATCAGCTAAGTAGAGCCTTGTTTATATCCTTTGCATCTTGAAACCCTATACCCTACGAGGAAAAATTCCCCCGAGTGTCCATATCCTGCATGCACCTCCTTTCATTGAGCATAGGTATATTCCACTGCTGGAACTAGTTTCTTACTCACGACACTTGTTTCCTCCTCTGTATCATAATAGTTATTTGTCTATGAAAAAAAAATGACAGGCGGGAAAATAATTTTATCTCTTGTTAGAAGCAGTCGTGTCGCCTTTAAACATATCACAAACTTTTGAGTCAATTTTTCATCCAAATTTTGGGTTTAGCATGACCTTAGGAAGCAAATATCGTTACTTAGAGTTTACTCCTTCGACTAGTTACTCTTCCAGTCCTTATGGAGAGTTTGATTGGTGCCTCCTGCATCACAAAGTTTCATTATCAAGTATATGCTGTCAGAGTCCTCCATATGTCTCATGCTCTTGTTCAAAGGATGTCTATAAGCCTGTGTTAGCCATTTATCAGAACTCTTGGTTTTTCATGTTGGCCATACCCTCAGTGTGTCTCAGATTTACATGAAGTTGTAGTCCTACTGTGCACCCTGGTCCTACTTTCATCATGGGTAGGTAATATTGAACCCAACAATCAACATATGCTTATTGGTCATTGATTGGGGGGTTTCCCTTGTGTTCGAAAACAATAAATCTATTCACACATTGGGATTCGTGCAGTGTCTTGGATTCCATTAGCCTTATTGGTGGTTTCCTCACCTTTGTCGACAATTTTATTTATTGGATGCTATTTAGAGGGTCTCTTTCGTGCACTACTTACATCTGGTGCATGCAAGAGATGCACATGGTTGTTGGTTCATGAACATCATCTTCATTCAATTTCCTCCAAATCATCAAGCTATTGATTTGTACCTCGTGTTGACTGAAGAGAGATGCCTTAATGCTCTCCTTTCAGCGGGTCTCCTTCCATCGACTTCAACTCATCTATTTTGGAAATGAGGCCTAGAGTCCTATGAGTACCTAGAGGCTTGTAGTCACCAGTGGTAGGTTCTCTCACCATCGATAGTTGAGAGTACATCAATGTCTCCCAATCAATGGATTCTTCAAGTGTTCGACCTCAACACCTTTATTCACAATTTTAAGAATGTACTCAGTGCCTTGATACCTACTTTCATTATCGGTAGGCTATCTTGCATTTGTTAATGATATACCTTAATGACCAGTAATCAAACAAAGTCTCATTGTGTTCGACCTCAACTCATTTATTCACATGATGTAGACTTGCACCTTTGACAGATCATGTAGAGGACTTGAATACATCAGTTCATAGTCACAACTTTTTTGAGCTGTTGCTATCATTCATTGGACCAGAACCTATATGACTTCAATGATCGAGGGATATTGGATTGTACTCCATTGTATACAAATATCTTCATATTGATTTTGAGACTGGTTTTCATTGGGCCTTGGTCGTGACTATGATAGCCTATGGAATGTATCTACCTTTGTATCGCCTATTCATGTCCATGAACAACTGTTTGGTTTATTTCCACATGGATCTGCAGTGTAATTCAAATGGGAAACCATGTGCACAAAGTCATTATGGATTGTAATATTCTTATGAGCAAGTAGTTCATCCAGTCAGGTCTCCATTACTCCACTTCTAGGAATTATAATATATTTTGGACTTCACAGATACTCCTCTGATCTCACACATTAGGGGGCATATGTTATAGAAAGATTTTCCTCACCCCATGCAACTTTCTTAGAAGGAATTTTCTATTTCCCTATGTAGACTTGAAGTCCCTTTTTGCAATTCCTAGAGCTAATAATCACATTTTTCCACATATACGTGCCCTAACAACTATACAACATTCATATATGTAGGTTGCACCATTACAACCCGCATACATCGGGTTTTGTGCCCAAAATTAAAAAAAATGGTGTCGGGTTTCCATGCCACGTCATGAGATCCATGATCCTTGACCTTCCATATAATGGAAACGTCCTGAATCGACCCTTCAGTTCCATTTGAAGGCTATAAATGGGCCATATGCAAGCTGTGGAGAAGCGAGAAAAATTCAACTTTTGAGAGAAAATTTTCTCTGGAGAAATTATTCACTTCATACTGAGTCTACATTCCTTTGTCCTTTTAAGTCTGAACACATTGTTCAGCCCCCAAGCTCTTCCTTCTCTGATGGAGAACCTCATTGTCTCTCTTATATGAGCTTGCCTTTGGTGGAGGATTGAAGTGGTGGAGGCCCAACTGAAAGGGAACTAGTTTCTCAGTTCCAAGACATGCCGACACAAAAATTTGTCATTCATACACTTCTGTTGATCATATTTTAATATAAATACTCTTTTCTTGTCGAATTAATGTCTTGCAAATATTTGAATTGCTATTCCATGGGCATATTTGTTATGAATATTGATGGATTATGCTATTATATGTGCCAACTTTATATATTATCACCATATTATTGTGTATATTGGTTGTTGAGGACAAGTTGTAGGTGTATAGCTTTGATTCAATCTCTCAATGGTGGTCTTCATCGAATGTCCGGACGAGGTAGGTTCTTTATCTTGTCTTGTTAGCATGTTTGTTTATATATCATACTTGAGATTAGAGTTGATTTCTACAGTCATTCCATCTGTTGTGGTTTAACCCATTCCATAGAGTGATTTCCCTTGTAGCAACCTCATTCTGAGTTCTGAGTGAAAAGTTACAACATTCACAAGTTGCAATTTTCCATGCATTTCTCTATTTTCACTGCTGCAAAATTGTTTTATTATTTTATGAGAAACTTTTAGCACCCAATTCAAATTTACGGTGGATATATATCTTCTCCTCTTGAGAACCTTTCTAATGACTATTTATTTTCTCAAATCCGAGCTCTGAGATGAAAGTTATGGTATGGAGAAGTTTAGATTGTTCTTTCCATTTTATCCTTGTATGCTACATGTGTCATCTTTCTCTTCCTGCACATTTTTACGTACCTAGATTCCAAATCTAGTTCCATGGTTGACTTCTATGGTTCATAATATTTCCATAGACTTCTCCTATTCCCCAAATAGACTTTTGAGTAAGGAGTTATGCCCTTTGGAAATAAATATGTGCCAAAATTATACCCTTATCTGTTCCACTTGTAACTTTCTCATACGAGCTCTGTTTTTCACCCATAGTATTTTGTTGGAAAAATCTCTTCGACTTATTTTATTCAAGCTATAGAGATAGGGTATACCCTGTTTTTGTAAGAATTGAATGCTTAAAAGCATCATTTAGGGCTTCAAATTCGCTCCACAAGTTTAAGACCTTCAAAAATCTGAAAATTTCATAGAACATTGACTGTTTAATTGTTATAAAAACCTTTTATTATGAGTCGTTGATCACCAAATAAGGGGAAATCTCACATGTTGATAAAAAATATATCTATGATCAACGTTTTCCTTAAAGTGCGTGAAACAACCTGCCAATTTCACTGACTTGACCATCAAACATCGGTGATTTCCTTTAACAATGGATTTTGGTAAGACATTACTAAACCAACCAACCCAACCATCAGCCATCGACCCTTCCTATTAGCATATGAAAACTCTTCTCCACTTCGGCCAAACCGACCATCAGCCGTTTCTTCGCTAACGTGGAAACTATGCTGACATGTCATGGAATTTGGATACTAACATGGCATGACATGTAGACACTAACATGGAACTATGGTTGTTGTGGCATGACATGTGGATGATGACGTGGTATGAAACATGGATGCTGACATGGAACACCATGTCATCTTCCTCTTTCCTTCATCGATGATCGAAAAATTCTCTTGGATGAACCAAACACCTCGCCAATTTTGTCAACCCCTGACCATCTATCATCGACGATCGACGATTTCTTTTGGCCAATCAAAATAATTTTTTGATTTCACCGACCCTCGATCATTGACCATCGACAATGGACGATTTACTTTAAACATATGAAACCTTTCGCTAAATTCTACCGACCCCGATCATCGACCATCGATGAATTCTTTTGGAAAACTAAAACTCGTTGCAAATCTCGTCGATCCGATCATTGGCCATCGACGAATTCTTTTGGTGAACTAGAACACTTAGAAATTTTCGACCAAATCCTAGATGAATATGGGCTGCCATTATTCCATTCATAATGATCTTGATCGTTGATTTTCTCCAACTTCCAAATGACCAAAAAAAAATCTAGACTATTGATTTGTCTCATTTTTTCAATTGCTGAAAATGAATCTCGACCATCGATCTGCTAGACCTTGCCAAAATTTGAAAAACCTCATAAGTTTTTAAATCTATTTACACTGAATCTAGGTTGTTGATTTCGAAATCAAACACGTTCTTGGTCGTTGATCCATCAAAATTCCACCAACTCTACATTGGCCATTAAAACATGAAATTCTACCTTCTAAGTCAAATTTTAACTTTGCAACTCTGTAGATTGATTCCATTGATCACCACTGAGAGGGTTCTGAGGAAATTTCAAACTAAATGGTTTATAAATTTGGGGATTTCACTCTAGAATTCATCCTTTTACCCAAATCCATCACAAAACAAGTCCTTAACAATGATTTTTTACAAAATTCATGTTGGTTCTTGGCCCACACAGGTCTAGTGTTGAACCAAGAGCTCTGATATCAATATGTAATGACCCCCAATTGAATTGATGATCATTACTATGTAAAAAACACATAAAATATAATTTTTTTTGCTAACTAATTTCATGTAAATTACCAACTACGAATTACACACAAATTTAATTACTGCCTAATACCATTAATTAAATGCATCTACAACATGCTAAAAACAACATGAATTCATTTTAAATAACTCAACACAATGACATATAAATTGTTCTTAAACACAGAGTTAATACACAACAATTAAACTCATAATGCAACACAAAAACAAGAAAAAACACTTATCTTTTAAAAATGGTAGTGCAACTATCTTCTTGGGATGGGCCTTCCACTCAACCATAGACTTGATGTTCCAAATATCAATAGCAAGTCACCCCCGAGATGGGGCTAGAAATCTAGAAAATAGGGTGGTCTCTCACTGTCCTCTCACAATTCAAGAAATCCCACAATGCAGTGGTACTCTCCTACAACTATCCCGATTTTCCACTAGCTCTCTTCCTCTCGACCTGACTAACCCAAGGAATGTACCCCTTCACTACTCTCATCCCATAGAGCATCCCATTTTTTTATCATGGTATCTCTAGCATAGGTAACTAGGAATCGCTCTGCTAGGAATTCAAGGGAACTCATTTCAAGGAAAACTACCAGCAAACAACAACAAACACTTGTTGTTACAGTGAAACTCACATAAGAGTTCAATTTTCAAGCTTGACAACTTGAGTCTTCATTTTGTTTCTCTAAATATGCTCCATAATTATCTCTCTATGGTTGCTCCAACTCCAAGCTCTTCTTCCCTACTTTTTGGTTGTTGTTCATGCCAAAAACTTGACTGTCCAAAACTACCGTAACTGCCCATATGAATTTTCTCTCTTTGCTTGCTTTTTTAACTTAAACACTTCCCCAAGATGATTGTACTCAACCCCTATGGTCCCAATAACTATGGGATGTGACTTCTCACACCTACTCTCTTACATGCATTCAATGATTGGATTTGGGAAAACACAACAACAAAATAGAAGGTGCATATACCAATAGTAATTTTAGGAAGTGAGTTGAATGAATATACATGGGTGATTCCCCCTTGGATCCATCTTAGACACTCCTAGTCATTCCCCTGTCTTATGGATTAATTCATCCCCAATATCTTTCCATGTCCCCCAACAACTGGCATCACATTTTATTATTAAATGCGGAAATACAATTCACATATACATTGTTTGACTATAGCCACACATTATATCTACATTAAACATTAATTAAACTAGGGATTATAGCAGGGACTATACAATAATATTGATAAAAAAATATTTGTTGAAGACTATGTAAAGGTTTTCCTACTAGCCATTAATCTCTTGAATATGTGATATGCGAATGTTGTTTGTAGATTATGCTTGTTCACCTTTCAAGTTAGAAAATCCACGTGGTTATACAACCTTCTTGTCCACACAATTCATGGCTATAATTAGTTTGAAACCACTTTCATTGAAAGTTTTGAAGATGAATAGAACCCCAATGCATTGTCCTATTGACCCACAAGTGTGATAAATATTATATAATTCTTTTTATATAGTCCATTCCAAATTTTCTTCCATAATTAGAAATTTTTTGAGATCATCGCAGGTTCATAACATATTAATTTGACATGCCTAACTTTTGCAACCCACATAATACTCACTTCATTTTTACAACCCTCATTATGCACCTACACTTATAATTTTGTTGGATACTCATTCACATATGTAGAGAACAATCGCAACTCTCCCTCTCTCCCTCTTACCCACTATCATGATTGTTTGTTGTCTCGATTATTCATTGTTTCGCTTGTCCCGATCCTTTAGTTGTATCGCCTTTTATCCATCCCACTATCCTGATCATCCTGCTGTCCCGATCTCGTTTACCTTGATTGTCTGCTATTCTTCTTGTGTGCTCTCTCGATTATCCACCACCCTGCCACACTTTACATCCTATCTTGTCACATTTCCCAATGTGCATTAAATTATACTTTCTAGAAATGACTACCGCTTGTGTAAGTGTTAATATCGTTATTAATGACGATCTTCTGGAGACATCTTCCTATAAATTTTAATACTAATTATCATTAAAAATATTTGATTTCAGAGCCCCAAAACGTGTTAAGATAAACAAGTGTATTTTAATAATACCAATTTGAAAATAGTTGTTCATTAAGTCTGTCACCTTGGTTAAGTATGAAAATATACTATCAATCTTTTGGGACAAGGAGACTAGAGATTTCAGTGGTCACAGGAATATAGGTACTACTCTACATAGTACCCCCAGAAAAGAGTTCAAACAAGATTTGGACATCAGGAATTGCATTGGCAGGTTGTGTTCAAGAAGTTTATGATTTCAAGGAATTAATTTCATGGTGTATTGACAAGTTTGACAAGGAACAAAGAATTATTTGGTTACAGGGAGAATCACCCATCTCTTTATGTCCCTCAACTTTCAAAAGTATTTTCAGATTCCCTGAGTCGATGATGATTTTCAAGAGCACCGAAGATGAGTACTTCTTGAAGATGAAGAAAGGAGGATTTGAGATTCTATAGGACTACCTTGAATACCCAACAATTTTTTCAGAGGATATATCAAACATTAAGGTAAGTTCACTAAAAAACTTGTACCGAGGAATGGCATGGTTGTTTTCAAGAATAATTTACTAGACTGGAATCTACGATTACTATTCCCAAGCTTTATCTATACATACTTCAATTCTTAATTCATCAGAACACCATCTTCGAGTGGGCCAAGATTATTTCAAGTGAGTTATCTTTTTCATTTGGGAAATTTCAGAATGAATAAAAGGTTTTATATGTCCTCATATTAGATTTTTGTTGTGAACTACTATCATGTCTTCAATGGACTGACCTTGGTTAAAAAGGTTAACTATAAATTCGATCATGTGCAAATTTGGTACCCTGTGATGCAGAAGCATATTTCCACCTCATCAATGTGCCAGCATTCCAACACATCAACGCACATTCAAGAAGAGGAGAGGTTCCAACCCTCTCATTTTCCCATTGAATTTCAAAAATTCAATATAATTTAATTGTAATAAATTTATGTAAGGCTGGAGTAAATTCGAGTCAGCCTTTGTACAGGCTATAGATAGAGTTGCCTTTAATAGGATTGAGCTATATAGATCTTGAGCTTGGCCTCAGATATGACAATGTAAGTACACAATCAATGTAATTAGCCTTAGTAGATAGGCGTTTTAATTGTGATAGGATGTCACTAAGGCAATTTGGAGGGAAGGATCAATGATCCCCTCTTGTATAAATCATTGTAACATATGCCTAGTAGAGACTGCTGAATTTTGATGGTAAATCATTGTAAGCCAAGAAGAGAGGAGAGGAGAAGAGCTGAGACTCTATTGCAGTCCAACCTGCACATAATGTAATTAGCATTCAAATATTAATACAAACATGCATTTTTTCCTGCATATGATTCTATGTTCTTATACGATTTCTGTGTTTTCTTTTGAATGTGTTTTTATTGTGTGTATGTGAATTTTGTAGATGTATTAATAAGTTTCAAATATGTAGGAGTAAGATAGAATTCACTATCTGTCTGTGAGTTTGAGTGAGAGTTCTGGGTTCTTTTAGGTTAGTGCAAGGAGTGCATGACAGATTATTGGAAACTCTGTGAAACCAACGCAAGGAGTGTGTGCTTGAATTCTATTTGGAAT
Source organism: Picea mariana (assembly GCA_032191745.1). Classification (NCBI taxonomy): domain Eukaryota; kingdom Viridiplantae; phylum Streptophyta; class Pinopsida; order Pinales; family Pinaceae; genus Picea; species Picea mariana. Next base: position 86,577 of record JASDQU010306638.1, read on the forward strand.
TCAAGAGGATAATGTGCCAAGAGGGAACACCAGAATGATTACAAGATCAGAAGGAGCCTCAGAGTTACTGAACACTCTAGAGGAAAGTCTATGCAGATAAAGCACAACCAGAGTTACTGAATACTCTGTAAGCTCAACAAGGAGTTCTTTAGGTGAGTGCAAGGAATGCACAAGAGAACTATGTTTAGAGTTATGTGAGAGAAGAGTGTCAGGGAAGACACCCCAAAGTTGTTGAACACTCTGGTACCCAGTTGAAGGAGGAAGTAATTCAAAGTTGCTGAATACTCTGAAGGAAGGATCAATAAGGAATTCTTTGAGCAGGTGCAAGGAGTGCACATAGCTAATACCTTTTTGAAGTGTTAGAGAGATTGAGGAGAACCAGAGTTGTTGAACACTTTGGGGAAAAGCTATGCATGTGTGCTTTGGGCAAGTACAAGGAGTGCACGAGAATCCCTTTAAGAGGAGAAAAGGGACTGAAACCTTTGAAGTTTGATTAAGTTCATAAGATTAGAAGAAACACCAGAGTTACTAGACACTCTGAGAATAAGTGCAAGTCTGCACATAAGTGAGTGCAAGGAGGAGTAGTGAAATTGTGCACAATGACTCTACAAGGCATGCAAAGGTCAGGGATCCTTTCTAGGGTCAAATTCAGAAGACAAAGCAGAGTTCGGGAAGGGTGAACTTATTCCAAGTTTAGACTCTTAGTAGGAAGAGCGTGGAGTGCCAGGAGAGCACTAGAAGTCCTCGAAAGAAGTAGAAGGACTGAACCTCTTTAGTTTTGAGTGAGTCTAGGCTTAAGAGGAATAACGCTTCCAACAACGTAGACATAAGCCAAGTCACTTGGAATTGTGGAGGAAAGTTCAAAGGGCCGAGCCCCTTTTAGTTTTAAATCATTCAAGATCAGGAGGGATAGAGTTTCCCAGAATTTCAAGTTGAGAACCAAGTAGTCAAGCTTGCGGGAGGATCAAAGGCCGTGACCTTTGAATCTTTTCAAAAATTATCCAAGGAAGGGAGAAGAAGAAGAAGCTACAGGCTCCATTGGATCGATCGCTAGGAGAAATATGGACTGTTAGATCTACGTCTAGGTGAGTGAAGGAGCGCACACGAGGAACTAGATCTCAGCTGTCAGATCTAGGCGAGAAGGATCAACAATCGTCAAATCTGGAGGAGCTGCACGAGGGATAACCCTTAAGAGCTTTGACACTTGGTGTATTGGGAGGTTTAAGGTGTACAAGGAGCAGGATCACTGAAGGATGAAGCCCCAAAGAGATATGAGCCATCCATTCTCAGTAGATCTAGGTCGTCAATCTATGCGACATGTGTTAGCAGGAAGAAGGATTCAACAAGATGAAACTTCGAGAGAAAGGAGGAGTGCGAAGGAGCGGGATCGCCGAAGTCTTGAAGGGATGAAAAGATCGTGGCTGTTTATCCATTATGGATGCACGTCACAAGATCATGGAGTTTGGAGGTTTATTACTATGGAAGAAAGGGAGAAGGGGGAACGTTGATCCTAAGTCAACCGAAGTTTGAAGGCAGGAACTCATTCTAACCATTTATTTAGAGGTGGGCATGTGGAGAAATCCTATGAGTTTGACGATAGAACACTTTGATGCTTGGAGTAAGTGTTAGGTGCCAAGAGCCCTGGAGATCAAAGTCTTAGATCCTTTTGAGTTAAGCCCTAGGTCATAGCCTGAGGTCATATCTCGAGGTCACATGAAAAAAGGGGCTTAGAGAAGGGGGGATATCGCCTGTGTGTTTTCAAATTTTTAAAAGGGATAATGGGCTCGAAAAACACTTGCGGGTCTTAGAGAAACTGCACATGGAGCTAAAGGTTGCCCATGTAAACTTGCTTGGGGGTCCAATAGGGGCCCTAAGATTCAATCTGACTCTAGTTTTTGAACAATCCTTATACCGAGAGGTCAACGAACCTTGAGAGAGGCAGGGGGTCTGCATCAAGTGGTATTAGAACCATGAATTTTCCTCTTTGTGAAAGAGGGTTTTAGTCTGATACCACGAAGTGGTATCAGAGCCCTAGAAAATCTCTGTCTCATACCATCAAGTGGTATCAAATCCTACAAATTATGCTCTTTGTGAAAGAAGGAGATAGTCTGATACCATCAAGTGGTATTAGAGCATATTTTTTCTTGCCAACATGAGGCAAAGGGAGAAGGAAGAGTGTTAATGCTCTCTAGAGGATTATTTGCAAGTGTGCAGTAGTCCGCAGACAACCAAGTGGGTTGCAAAAGAAAGATGGAGGTGCTCTTAGTTGCAGAGTAGAAAATAGACAACCAGGAGGGCTAATCCAGAAGAACCAGTCAGGTTCTTTGAGGAAAAAGGTGGATATTGCTACTGAAGGCCATGTAAGAGGTTGAGAAAAACACCAACAACAATTGCACAAAGAACAATTGGATAAAGAGCTTGAGGAGATAAGAGAAGAAATGGAGAAGATGACATTGAAGATGCAACATGAAGCACAAGGAGGATGGAGGTATGAGTGGCCCTTGAGGAGGAGAGCAAGGTGGCCTATCCAAAAATTGTTGGCCAGGAGGTGGAAATAGGTACTGAAGAGGTGGTTGAGGCATGCTGAAAACCTCAGTGACATAGAGGAGTTGGTTTTCATCTGTGAGACAGAAGTTGGACTAGAAAACCTCAGTGATAAGGAGGAGAGATTTGCTGAATATCTCATAAACTTCTAGGAGGGCAGGGGAGAAATCCCATATTTCTAGGTGGGAAAGGGAAATGAGATGAGATTGTCTAAAAGTATTAGGAGCTTAGAGGTGAGTTCAACTCAACAAGGAGTGCTGACAGGAGAAGAAGAAGAGGTTAGAGACATGCCTCATGAGAATAGAAGTTCACGCGGGGTTGCAGACCACATGAATGAAGATGAGGAGAAGTTAAATAATTCAACCCTGAAAGAGGAGGATCATAAGTACGTTATGGTCATTGGGGGAATTGGAATATTCCTACCAGGCAACCAAGTAGAGGCTAGCATATGTGTTGCAAGTGAAATAGTAGAGAAAGTACATCCAATGAAGACTTTCATAGAGGAGGAGATTGAGCAGAAATTGACATCTACCCAAATAGAGGAAGATGAGGAGAATTCAGTTCAGATGCTCGCTCAATGGGAGAAGGAATTGAGGATGCTAGAGGATTGGATATGCCATCCAGACATAGAATATGATTTCCCCAAGGAGACAATCATGTAGAGTAAAGAAAAATTCCAACCTGAGGAGCAACTGGAAATTGTTGGATTAGCACCAATGCAAGCAAAAGAAGAAGAGCCGGAAGAAGCTAATCCATTAAGGGAGATGGCTGAGTAGAAACTCAGTGAGGAGGCTGCAAAATTTGAGCCTGCAGTGGAGTGGCAAGCCAGTTCCACAGAAGGTGAAATCAACATGGGAGATCAATATGATATTCCCTTTGATTAGGAGGAGGAGATGCAACAAAGAAGACTGCTAAGAGAAAGCCAACCATTAAAACAGTTGGACGAGGTGATAGAGGAGATAAGAGAGATGATGTTGAAGTCAATAAGGATAATGTCAACAGGAGAAAGATTAAAAAATTATCCAGATTTATGCAGGAATGCAACAGAATACACAAATAACCATGAATACAAAGATGCAGCGGAAATAACACTTCATTTCATTAATATCAAAGAACTAAAATTTGTTTACAGACATAATAGAAATAAACTAGCTAGGGTGCTGGTAGCTATCTTTGAGAAGAGATGTGGTGGTTACATGCCTTTGAAATATGTGTTCCAATGAGGCTCTAAGGCCTATTCATTATTGAGAAACAATGGAAACCCTAAACATCCAAAAAACCTAACCCTAGGAGATGAAACACCAGAATAAGGGCCTCATCGGGGTAAATTGGTACATCAATTTCCCGGGGTCATAACTTTGGCATACGATCTCCGTTTGACACATATGATACATCATTAGAAATATCTATCCAAGGAATAAAATTGTTGGAAAAAATATCATGATCAATTTTTCGCAATTTCTAGATACCCAAAAAACATCGTTTAGGGTCTCAAAATGGCTTCGGAAGTTCAGGACTCGAAAAAATGCCAAAAATAGTAAATTGTGCTACAATTAAGGAAACTGAAAAACTGAAAGAATCAATGGTGGGGGTCCAAGTGGAATAGTCAGGTGGCCACCAATATACATCTGGATCATTCCTACACCCTTAGAAATCAATGGTCTCCATTGTGTTGATTTCCTCCATGAGATGAAGACACTTTTGCTGAACTTGGTCCTTGGTGAGCCACTTGCCCCGGTGAAGGAGTTGGCCTGCTTTGAACACTCGATATAGTTGGATCCTCTGCTGGTAAGTGTTATTGATATGTGTGTCCATAATCCAATCAGTTGTGGCTTGTTCCATGCAGTCTGGGTTTAACTCTGTTGGTGTGAGTTTTTCTGCAATGTCGGATGTGTCCAGTAGAGGTGGAAAGTAAGGTCGAAGGTGGTCCACATTGAACACTAGGTGCATACCACAGAATGGTGGGAGACTGAGCTCAAAGGAATTCCCCCCTACAAACGTAATGATGGTGTATGTTCCATATCGAAGTGGGCGAAGCTTGCGATGGGGTCCAACGAGGCGCTCCTTCTGCAAATGTAGCCACACTTTGTTGCCCACCTGGAAGTTGTGTTGCACTCAATGCTGATCATGCCACTGCTTGTACTTAGCATTGGCTCTGTCCAATATGTCATGAACCTATTGGCGAATGTGATGAATGAACTCAATGAAGCTGTTAGCCTTGGCAACTTTAGAATGGACAAGAGCCGAATCAACCTAAGTAGCTGTAAATGGTATGGCTACATCAATGGGACATAGTGGCTAGAATCCCAAGCTCAGCTGAAAGGGGCTGTGGTTGGTTGAGCTGTGGAGGGCCCGGTTATAACTATTTTGTACATAGGGGAGGCTCTCATCCCATGTGCATGGATGATTTGAGTTTTACATGCGCAAAATGTGTACAATCATCCTATTGACGACCTTTGTCTGGCCATCAGTTTGGGGATGGAAAGCTGTGGACTTGAGGAGCTTGGTGTCCAGCATTGACCAGAGGCTGGAACAAAATGTACTAAGGAACCTGTTGTCCTGATATGAGATGATATACTATGGGATCCCACAGTTTACCCACACTTGTTCAAAGAAGAGTTTAGTAGTGGCTCATGTTGTGATATTCTTCTTGCGGGCCGCCATAATGGCCATCTTTGAGAATCTGTCGACAACCACGAAAACATAGTCGTTGCCTTTCTTAGTAGAAGGAAGGCCCAACATGTAATCCATGGATATGGATTCCCAAGGTCGACTAGGGGTAGGAAACAAAGTATAGAGGCCTTGCTTCTTGATGGTTGGTTTGGAAATGGCGTAGGTAGTGCAGGATCTGATGTATTTCTCGACATCCTGTCGAAGGTTTGGCCAATAGAAATACTTTTGCAGTACTGACACTATTTTCTTGACCCCAAATTGCCCAGTGACCCGTATATAGTGCGCTTCCCAAATCATCTTGGCACGCTCGCTTGAAGGAGCACAAAGGTGTCCTAGGTGACATAGTAGTGCATCCTGGAGGTGAAAAATTGGAACTCGGTTACCCTCCAAGAGCGTCGTATCTGTGTGGCCAAAATCTGGATTGCTCTTGTACATAAGCGGTCAATTAGAAGTCGTGTGCCCACAAGAGTTGAGCACGGTGGTTATCACCACGATCGGTGGTCGACTGAAGCAGTCTGCAACATTATTGGTGTTTCCCTTCTTGTACTTGATGTTCAAATGAAACTGTTGTAGATATATGGACCACTTTTGATGGCGATCATTCTGCAACTTCCCTTGTGTTTGTATGAACTATAAGGGTTGGTGGTCTATGTGGATGATCATTTCCTTCCCCAAAATGTAATGCTTCCACTGTCGGTAAGCTTGCACAATGGAATACATTTCTTTTTCATAAGTGGGATACATTCGGACTGCGTAGGGCAGTGTCACACTGTGATATGCGATTGGATGCCCTTATTGAGTAAGAACTACCCCAATAGCATAGTCAGAGGCATTTGTCTCAATCTCATATAGTTGTTGCAAGTCTGGTAATGTGAGCACTGGGGTGAAACAAAGTCGATGTTTCAATTCTGCGAACACCTTCTATTGAGATTCTGACCAAAAGAATTTTTCTTTTTCTCCTTCCTTGGTGACTTGACTCAAGGGCCAAGTGATATGAGAGAATCCTAACACGAACCTGCAGTAGAAATTAGCAAGACCTAGAAAGTTGTGAAGCTCTGTTAGAGTGGTTGGGGCTGGCCAATCCTGGATGACTTCGATCTTGGTTGGATCCACATGCACCCCACGCTCATCAATAATGTATCTTAGATACTGAACCTGGGTCATGCCAAAAGTTCACTTCTCCAAATTGACACACAACTTTTGTTTCCATAATGTTTGGAAGACCTGCCAGATGTGGTGGAGGTGCTCTTCCCAAGTCTGGCTGAATATCAGGATGTCATCCAAGTACATTAATACAAATGAGTTGGTGAATTTCCGCAAGATGTCTTTCATCAGCCTCATGAAGGTTGCGGGAGCATTCGTCAACCCGAAAGGCATGACCAGCCATTCGAAAAGGCCCTCCTTGGCTTTGAAGGCAGTCTTCCACACATCAGATGGTTTGATTGGTACCTGGTGATACCTATACTTCAAGTCGATATTGCTAAAATATTTCACCCCTTTGAGTTGGTCCAGAGGGTCATCAATCTGTGGGATCGGGTACCTATTCTAGACGATGATCTTTTTTAGTGCCCGATAGTCAATACAAAGTCTCCAAGTCCCATCATTCTTCTGCACCAACATGATCGGGCTACCACCGAGTGATGAACTTGGATGGATGTGACCTTTCTACAACAACTCTTGAATCTGTCGCTTGATTTTATTATTCTCCGAAATAGAGTGTCGATAGATCAGTTCATTGGGAACTGATGCACCTGGGGTCAAATCAATGGGATGCTTGACTTGATAGTTGAGAGGCACCCCTATGGGTGAGGTGAATATGTCCCGGTACTCCTCCACAACCTTTTCCATTCATTGTTGTCATGCAGATGAGCCCTGTTTGGAGGTTGTTCCCATAGTATTATTCTTTCCCCGGGGGTGGATCATCAGGAAAACAAATTTCCAGTTTTGGAAATGAGCTTACTGCATTGTTTTGCAGTAACCAAAGAGATAGCGACAGGCGGTGGTACCTCTGGTATCCTGTACAACTTATTTCCCTAGGTAAAAATAACAACACGAGGCTGAGACTCATACACAACATGTCGCTTCCAGAAGTATGGTTGTCCTAATAATACATCACAAACATCAAGAGGATCAATGTCACATAATACCTCATCGATGAAGGGCTTGATGATGCAGGGAAGGCAACATTGCTATATGATGTGGAGATCCCATCCTTGGTGAAGCCACCCGATGGTGTACGGTTGTGGGTGTGTTGTGGTCGAAAAGCCCAACTACTTCATGACCTCTACTAAAATGAGGTTCTTTTGGCTCCCACTGTTGATGATGAACTATAGCGGGGAACCCTTTCCCCACATCTGGGAGTGTAAGAGATGCTCCTCCTCCTCTGGATCTTCCGGTTCTTCCTTTTGGATATTCGTGGTGGAAACAATGGCATTGGGCTCCGCATTGATAATCTTCTTCCCTCTTTCATTCCACTTCTTGGGTTTTGATTCAGTGTCAGATCATGCATCTGATTCAGAAGCCCTCATCTCGGCCACTAGTGACTGTTTGGCTCGACACTCACTTGTGTTGTGAGTGGAGCTCTTATGGAACTCACACCACTTTCCTGTGTCCTTCTTTGGCTTCATGGTGTTGTTTGTTTCTTATGGATTTGGCAAGTTGTCTTGAGTCACCATGCCTTGGATTTGTCCTTTGTTCTGCGGTTTGGGGGAACCTTTCGCTTTCTTTTGATTTGTAGATCCAAAGTCTCGCTTCTTCTATTTGAATTTCTGCTCAATATTGGCAACATACCGGTATGCCGTACCAAGTGAGGAGATGTCGAGGAACTCCATTTCCTCCTGAATGTATCTATGTAGAAAACTGCAGTACTTCAACAACAAATGTTTCTTGAAATCTTTGATACCCAACTTTGTGTGCAGGGTATGAAATAGATTCATCAGCTCATGCACATCTTGATCCTTTTGTTGTCGTATCATAGTCCATTGTATGTACTTGTCCTCATAGATCCCCATGAGATAATATTGTTCCTTGATGGCATCTCGCAAAGAATTCCAAGTGGGTACGACCGAGAATAGGGAGGGTTCCTCCTCGTCCTTCTTCTCACAGTAGGTTTCCCACCAGTCCTTGACACGGGGGGCGACTTTGAGCAGTAAAAAAAATAGTCCTCTCTAGGTTGGAAAACTCATGAACTGAGAAATATCCTTCAAATATATTCAACCATCTATCTACGATGTCTACATCTATTTGACCATCAAATATGGGAATGTCAAAGTTTACTTGTACCTTAAAAGGGGTTGCACCTCCAGAGTGGTTGTTGGATGCAGATGCGCCGCTAGTGGGAAATCGTTGAAGGATCTGGGTGAAGTTATCCATCATCGTGTGCCTTTGTTTTTCAAGGGCCTCCTCAAGCAATATTTTGATAGGATATACTGCTCCCTCTTCTTTCTTTTCGTCCCCCATGGGCAACCGTCAGGGTTTGTGAGGCTGTTCTTGCAAAGGTTCAACTAGATCGAGCCCTAACTCCTTATACCTTGACCTCGTTGGGGTCATGCAAAGAAGGATCGAGAAAGAGCAGACCACTTTGATACCACTGATCCAGATTTATGCAGGAACGGAACATAATACACAAATAACCATGAATACAAATATGCAGTGGAAATAACACTTCATTTCATTAATATCAAAGAACTGAAATTTGTTTATAGACATAATAGAAATAAACTAGCTAGGGTGGTGGTAGCTTACCTCTGAGAAGAGATGTGATGGATACAGGCCTCTAAACTCTATGTTACAATGAGGCTCAAAGGACTATCTATTATTGAGAAACAATGGAAACCCTAAACATCCAAAAAACCTAACCCTAGTAGATGAAATTCCAAAATATGGGCCTCGTCGGGGTAAATTGGTACATCAATTTCCCAGGGTCAAAACTTTGACATACTATATCCGTTTGAGGCATATGATACATCATTATAAATATCTATCCGAGGACTACAATTGTTGGTAGAAATTAACACAATTAAATTTTAATGAGGATAGATACCCAAAAAACGTTGTTTAGGGCATCAAAACGGCTCCGGAAGTTCAAGACCCGAAAAACTGCCAAAAATAGTAAATTGTGCTACAATTAAGGAAACTGAAAAACTAAAAGAAACAATGGTGGGGGTCCAAGTGGAATAGGTGGGTGGCCACCAATATCCACCTGGATAATTCCTCCCCCCTTAGGAAGCAATGGTCCCCATTGCATTGAGTTCCTCCATGAGATGAGGATACTTCTATTGAACTTGGTCCTTGGTGAGCCACTTGCCCTGGTGAAGGAGTTGGCCTGCTTTGACAACTTGATATAGCTAGATTCTTTGTTGGTGGGTGTTCTTGATTTGTGTGTTCATAATCCGATTAGTTGTGGCTTGTTCCATGCAGTCTGGGTTTAAATTTGTTGGTGTGAGTTGTTCTGCCATGTCAAATGTGTCCAGTAGAGGTGGAAAGTAAGGCCAAAGGCGGTCCACATTGAACACTGGGTGCAGACCAAGGAATGGTGGGATACTGAGCTCGAAGGAATTGTCCCCTATAGGCTTGGTGATGGTGTATGACCCATATCGAAGAGGTCGAAGCTTGCGGGTGGGTCTAGCGAGATGATCCTTCTGCAAATGTAGCCACACTTTGTCGCCCACCTGGAAGTTGTGTTGCACTCGATGCTGATCATGCCACTGCTTGTACTTAGCATTGGCTCTATCCAATATTTCATGAACCTATTGGTGAATGTGCTTAATGTACTCAATGAAGTTGTTCACCTTGGCAGCTTTAGATTGGACATGAGCCGAATCAACCTGAGTAGCTACAAATGGTATGGCTACATCAAAGGGACATAGTGGCTGGAATCCCAAGCCCACCTGAAAGTGGATGTGGTCGGTTGAGATGTGGAGGGCCCGGTTATAGCTATGTTGTACATAGGGGAGGCTCTCATCCCATGTGCATAGATGATTTGAGTTGTACATGCGCAAAATGTGTACGATCATTCTATTGACAACCTCTGTCTGGCCATCAGTTTGGGGATGGAAAGTTGTGGATTTGAGGAGCTTGGTGTCCAGTATTGACTAGAGGTTGGATCAAAATGTACTGAGGAACCCGTTGTCTCGATCTGAGATGATAGACTGTGGGATCCCAAAGTGTACCCACACTTGTTCAAAGAAGAGTTTAGCAGTGGTTTCTACTGTGATATTCTTCTTGCAGGCCGCCATAGTGGCCATCTTCAAGAATCTATCGATGACCATGAAAACACATTCATTTCCATTCTTAGTAGAAGGAAATCCCAACATGTAATCCATGGAGATGGATTCCCAAGGTTGACTAGGGATAGGTGGCAGAGTATAGAGGCCTTGCTTCGTGATGGTCGGTTTGACAATGGCGCAGGAAATGCATGATCTGATGTACTTCCCGACATCCTGTCAAAGGTTTGGCCAATAGAAATACTTTTGTAGTACTATCACTATTTTCTCGACCCCGAAATTCCCAATGAACCAACTATAGTGCGCTTCCAAAATCATCTTGGCATGATTGCTTGAATGAACACAAAGGTGTCCTAGGTGACATAGTAGTGCATCTTGAAGGTGAAAATTTGGAACTCGGTTACCCTCCAAGAGCGTCTTGTATGTGTGGCCGAAATCTAGATCACTCTTGTAGAGAAGCGACCACTTAGAAGTATCGTGCCCACAAGAGTTGAGCATAGTGGTTATTGCCATGATCGATGGTCGGCTGAGGCAGTCTACAACATTATTGGGGCTGCCCTTCTTGTACTTGATGTTCAAATGAAACTATTGCAGATATGTGGACCACTTCTGATGGCGATCATTCTACAACTTCCCTTGCGTTTGTATGAACTACAGGGGTCGGTGGTCTGTGTGGATGATCGTTTCCTTCCCCAAAATGTAATTCTTCTGCTCTAGGCAAGCCTACACAATGGAATACATTTCTTTTTCATAAGTGGGATACTTTCGGACAATGTCAGATAGTGTCACACTGTGATATGCCACTATATGCCCATGTTGAGTAAGAACTGCCCCAATAGCATAGTCAGAGGAATCTATCTCGATATCAAATTGTTGTTGCAAGTGTGGTAATGTGAGCATTGGGGTGCAACAAAGGCGATGTTTCAATTCTACGAATGCCTTCTGTTGAGATTCCGACCAAAATAATTTTTCTTTTGCTCCTCCCTTGGTGACTTGAATCAAGGGCCAAGTGATATGAGAGAATCCCAACACGAACCCGCGGTAGAAATTAGCAAGACCCATAAAGCTGCAAAGCTCTGTTAGAGTGGTTGGGGCTAGCCAATCCTGGATGAATTGGATCTTGGTTGGATCCACATGCACCCCATGCTCATCAATAATGTATCCCAAATACTGAACTTGGGTGATGCCAAAAGTGCACTTCTCGAAATTGGCACACAACCTGTGTTTCCGCAGTGTTTGGAAGACCTGTCGGATGTGGTGGAGGTGATCTTCCCAAGTCTGGATGAACATAAGGATGTAATCCAAGTACACTACTAAAAATGAGTTGGTGAATGGCCGAAAGATGTCTTCCATTAGCCTCATGAAGGTTGCAGGAGCATTTGTCAACCCGAAAGGCATGACCAACCATTAAAAAAGGCCATCCTTAGCTTTGAAGGTAGTATTCCACACATCAGATGATTTGATTGGTACCCGGTGATACCCAGACTTCAAGTCAATCTTGCTAAAATATTTCTCTCCTTTGAGTTGGTCTAGAAGGTCATTAATCTGTGGGATCGGGTACCTATTCTAGATGGTGATCTTGTCCAGTTCCTGATAGTCAATACATAGTCTCCAAGTCCCATCCTTTTTCTGCACCAACATGATCGGGCTACCACAGGGCGATGAACTTGGCCGGATGTGACATTTCTGTAGCAACTCCTGAATCCATCACTTGATTTCATTGTTCTCGAAAACAGATCGTTGATAGATCGGTCCATTGGGCAGCGATGCACCTAGGGTCAGATCGATGGAGTGCTTGATCTGACAGTGCAGAGGCACCTTTGCATATGAGATGAAAATGTCTTGGTACTCCTCCATGACCTTTTCCATTCATTTTTGTCATGTGGATGAGCCCTGTCTAGAGGTTGTGGCCATAATATTATTCTTTCCCTGAGGGTGGATCATCAGGAAAACAAATTTCTCGGTTTTGGAAATGAGCTTACTGCATTGTTTTAAAGTAACCAAAGAGATAGCTACAGGCGGTGGTACCTATGGTATCCTGTACAACTTGTTTCCCAAGGTAAAAATAACAACATGAGGCCAAGACTCATACACAACAAGTCACTTCCACAAGTACGGTTGGCCTAATAATAAATCACAGACATCAAGAGGAGCAATGTCACATAATACCTCATCGGTGAAGGGCTTGATGATGTAGGGAAGGTGACATTGTTGGCTGACGCGGAGATCCCATCCTTGGTGAAGCTACCCGATGGTGTACAGTTGTGGGTGTGTTGTGGTCGAAAAGCCCAACTACTTCATGACATTTGCTGAAATGAGGTTCTTTTGGCTCCCGCTGTCGACGATAAACTGTAGCGGGGAACCCTTTACCCATATCTGGGAGTGGAAGTGATGCTCTTCCTCCTTTGGATCTTCCAGTTTTTCCTTTTGGATCTTCGTGGTGGAAACAATGGAAATGGGATCCACATTGATAATATGATTCCCTCTGTCATTCCCCTTCTCGGGTTCTGATTCAGTTTCAGAGCATGTATTTGATTCAGAAGCCCTCATCTCGGCCACCAATGATTGTTTGGCTTGACACTCACTTGTGTTGTGAGTGGAGCTCTTATGGAACTCACACCACTTTCCCATGTCCTTCTTTGGATTCACAGTGTTGTTCTTTGTTTACGGCTTTGGCAGGTTGTCTTGAGCCTGCATGCCTTGGATTTGTCCTTTTTTCTACAGTTTGGGGGCACCTTTCACTTGCTTTTGATTCGCAGATCCAAAGTATCGCTTCTTCTATTTGAATTTCTGCTCAATCTTGGCAGCATACTGGTATGCCGTACCAACTGAGGAGATGTCGAGGAACTCCATTTACTCCTGAATGTATCTGTGTAGACAACTATGGTACTTCAACACCAAATGTTTCTCCGAATATTTGATACCCAGCTTTGTGCACAAGGTATGCGATAGATTTGTCAACTCATGCACATCTTGATCCCTTTGTTGTTGTAGCGTAGTCCATTGTATGTACTTGTCCTCAAAGCTCCCTAGGGGATAATATTGTTCCTTGATGGCGTCTCAGAAAGAATTCCAAGTGGGTACGACCGAGAACAGGGAGGATTCCTCCTTGTCCTTTTTGTTCGTGCTCGAATCGTCGCCGGGTGAGCAAGAATGGGAGCACTAGCATGCCCTGTTGGGCTCAGCAAGGCAGAACATGATGCTGTGGATCAAAATGGGTTAACAGAGAACAGAAAACCAAGCAGAATAAACATCTATCTAACAGCTGAAAAGCAAATAACATTACAACAATAAACAAAACTTCAAACGTGAGACAAGGGAGTTCCCAGTGGTTTCAAGGCTTGATCTATTAGAAAAAACCAAAGCACACGCTGTAGAAAGGGATAATGGTTCCTCTTCTCTCCAGCGGAAGGTCCTTCGCGAATCCTCAACTGAATGCCTTCCTTACAAAATGAACAGAGCAGGAATGGATGGTGAGAGAACTCGGTATTACACAACTGATGAACTGGTTATCCAAGACTAGGCTTAGAAGCATCTCGACAGCGTAACTCTACTTTGAATTCCCTGCTGAAACAATGAGCCTTCACTGCTTTTTATAGCCATTTCCAGGCAGTCACATAACTAGTTCCCGGTGTAGACACATGCCAGTTTAGGGTTCGCTTAAGCCATAAATTCGTCGTATTTGCAGAACCGACCCTGATCTGAGGGTCAAATTGTCTTGGGGGCCGGTCCATAGGCGGTCGGGAGGCCGACTTAGGCAATTAATGCACCGTATTAGCAAATGCACGGCTTTTTGTATGGACAGGCGCACGTCGAGCGCACATGCGCTCGTTGTACGTTTTTATCCCGCGCATACGCGCACGCACCCTACTACTGTAAAGCGCCCTTCAATTTTTGGTTACTTTGTATAGTTTTTGACCCTTCTGGAATGCTGTGAACTGAATTCAGTGCCATGAATGACTTCATTGCTATTTTTATGATGTAGAGTTCTTGTCGCCATGTGCAGATGATGTGGAGTTCTTGTCACCATGTGCAGACGAAATTTCAGTGATAATAGATGCCCCCTAATGGATGAGGTTAGGAGCATACGTATAGCCGAAATCCATCAATGTTTCTTCTACTGAGACTGTTGTTGTAAGGGAAAGCAATAGTGGGACCCGTCGAAACGATCCGTTGGAGGAAAAAGGAACCAGTATCTCGATCTTCTGAGAGACGTGTATGAACCAATATACAACTGTGTACAAACGAGGCGGGCATGCCCCATGCTCGTGTGATGTAACTCTGAAAAAAGATGACGGAAGTGTTGGTGTAGACAACTGCAGCACCTTCGGGAGCGGTAATGATAAAGGCAGAAGACAATTCTGCAGATGAACATACTCTGAATAACAGACAATGGTCGCTGTAATAAGTAGCGATGATGATGTGGGCATTGATGGCCCTACCAAGTTCAGAGGTCTTCGGAAAATGACAAAAAGAACTGCAATAGTCGCAAAGTAAGACCCACCATAACATGAGAAAGTGTTGGCGTCGAATGTTATGGGGGCCAACGACAGCAGGAAGCAATGTTGTTTCTCCCTGTGCCATCCGAGATCTCTCATTAATGGAGAATGAGAATCAAGATACTGTCTCCCTTTTGGAAAAGTGTGTTGGTGTCGAAAAAAAGGGGGACGCGACTCCCAGAAGCAAAAAGGTACTCCATGGAATGTACTGAGGTGGTGAAGTGGCAGAGGTACATGGACGAAGTCAAAAAGTGAGATGACTCAAGACCACCCTTGGTTGGAGGATATATGAGATAAACAGTGGCCGCAACCGGGTAACAAGGTCGAGTGTCAGGGGGACGACAAGACCAGGGCTAAGTTGTGCCAGAGGTGGGACAAGGTGAACAAATTCGGAGGGTAGAGGTAACTGACCTGCGGGGTACTCTGAAGATATGGACGATGTCGACAAGGGTAAATGATAAGCACTGCTCCAATCCAAGGGTGACATGGGTTGCGTATGGCCAAAAAATCAAGTCGCCAACGGTGACGACAAAGAATGTATTGACTGAAGGTTAAGGTGTTTGTACAATAAATAATAAATAATAAATAATTTTGAGGAGAAATGTACAAATACAGAAACGGGTGCCCCAGTGAAAAATGCA